>ML796330.1:223903-238833 GCA_009831015.1 Picea engelmannii | reverse complement strand
AAATTCTTTTAAAATTACTAGAGAGAACTTTCAAGAGTCTTCTTCTTTTCCATGCAACACATTCATGCTCGTTCCTTAACAACCTTCACTCTTCTAACATTCCTCTGCAACATGTATTCTTCCTCAAGAGATTTTAAATATTCTACTATCTATGTTAGCAACATCTTCAACAACTTCCTCATATTTCATATTATACATTATCCATCTTCAACTCGACAACTTTCATCATGCTTCATCTTCAACACTTCATCTTCTTCATCATATGTAACTTCTATAACCTTCCCATTTCATGTAGCCTTTGTAGTTCATTTTCATTCATAGATGTCATTCTAATACATCTTCTTTTTATCCAAGAACATCCACTTCCATTTGCAGCCACAAATGTCTTTCTTCCTGCAACAAGCAAATAACATATTAAGGGAAAACAAAAATTCCATCTTCTCTCCCTCCTTTCTTTGTTACATCTGAGACAACCATGTGTCTGTAAATTTCCAATGCTACAATATTTCTTCTGCATCTATGTTCTTATTTATTTCTCTTAAATTCAGGCCCACACAAAACTTGTATCCACCATTCGAAAACCATGTGCTCATTGCTACCAACATGCTCCTCAGAACATATAAGCCTAGTCTCCAATCTAAGAAACCTTTTGACTGCATTCCTATTGTAGCCACACTCACTCATTTCCTATGACCATGAATTCATTCCAAGATACAAATCATGGATAACCGCCACCACAACTGCTATGTATTTCTAGCAGCCATGCATCTTCGAGACTTCTTCCTTTTCAGCAACAACCTTCTGAAATTTTCTTTATGCAATTTTTTGATCCTTTCTATCTTTTCCCATTTCAGCATTCATATTTACATCTGGTACCACTCTGTTATCTGTATTCTAACTCTCAATTTTTGTACCCCATTAACGTGCTCATTTTCAAGAGGAAATATTTGGTAGTTATTCTGTATCCCTAAGCCAAACTACACTTCACAGGCTCTTTCTCCATCACTGTCTCCTATAATTATTCCTTTAGTAACACAATATGGAACCATCATTCTCCTAGTGTTATTTTATCCCAAGGTTGAACCATGATATGATATATTTTCACATTATTTCACCCTAGAGTTGAATTGACCTCTGATACCACTTGATGCAATGGGCATCCTCCCACATCCATCAGAGTACATTCAGAGTGGAATAATTTCTTCTTGTGTCCCTGATAGGAATCATAGCTTCCATAAAGCTTCTTGATTCTTATAAATTTTCCTTATTTTAGGTATAATAATATCACAACCCCTAGGGTTGTAAATTTGCTCCCTGTATTCACGTTTATTTCATAGTAACATCACAACGCATGTTACAGAGTCATTCATCTGCTGCATATTCACTTGCTACAACTTGTCTTCTATTGTAACTCACCTTCTGTTGTAGCTCAATGTAACTTACCTTCTATGGTGACAAACCTTTTGTTGCAACTCAACCATATTATTGTTGCAAGTCACCTACTAACTCTTTGTTCCCATTCCTATTCTGTTGCAACTCACCTACTAACTCACTACTCCCATTTTTCTTATGTTGTAACTCACTTCTATTGTAATTCACCTTTTTTGCAATTTGCCTACACCTGTGGCTGCAAAACGCATCCTCTTGTTACAACCTGTCTCTCACAACATATCTTTGTTATAAAAAATCCTTCTATTGAAACTCAATCATCCTCACGCTGCAACACTCATCATGTTACACACACACACTATTACAACAACATATCTTGCACAGTATATATTTTCTATGATAATCCCTTACTGCAACTCATCTCTGACAATAATCCAGATTCCATATCCTGTTACGTTACACATTTTATGAAAAATTCTTCTCATTGTAGCTCCTTTCTCTTCAACTATTATGTACTCGTAGAACCAGAGCATTCATCCTTTTCATGGGAGACCACAATTTCCAACATGGACTTACACACACTCGTGCCCCTGTATAGCCATACAACATTATTCTTTATAGGATTTCTCATTCAATGAAGACAATAACTCACACATAATTCTTTCAAGAACACAACACATTAATTCATAGACACACAACAATATTAATTCTTCAACAACAATTATTTTGTTCATTCGTACATACTACAATACAATGGCTCGATGGCTAGATATGAGCTTAAAATATTCGTTGGGTTTCTAGGCTAGAGGCCATGGAGACCTCAACCATTTCTCCTTCCTATCACATGATCTCTCTTATCCTATCAGTTGTGCAAGCCCCCTATCAATATATTTGATGTTTTGTTTTATTCATCCAAAATTGTTCCCTTTAGTTTCCCCAACTCTCTTCAATCCTTTTTCCTTCCAACTTCTAACTTTTTCTTTCCGCAATGAATCTCCATCTCCCTCTACATGTCATTTTTATTCATTCAAATAATTCACTCCTCTTCATACATAACATATGTCATTTCTCGTGTAACAATTGTCCTCATAGCCGTCCACACACTTGTCCTTTCTATATAAACACTCCCAATTGCCCCAATGTTGCAACTCTGTAGCATTTAATCGATATGCATCACTCCTTCTACTCCCAACAGTCTGTCTGATTCACACCTTGCAACAACCAATCACTACTGCAATATGTTTGTCACGTCCTCATAAATTCCTTCGTCATGTCATCCATAGGATGACAAGGATGTTATTTCATCATAGTATAAATTTCCCTCTCTAACCCCAATGACCACTCCTATTCTTGAGCTATCTTTATTTCGACGTATGGATACTTTCTCTTTCTAAAAACTAATGGAAAAAACCCTATCCTCCATAGCTGATACTGAGAGAAAGTTCTTCTTCAAACCTGGTGCATAAAGCATATCCTAGGAATACAACAAACCTCCTTACTCAAGTTGGAACATCATTGTTCCCTCTCTCTTCACTACATACTTGGAATCAACACCAATCTCCACATGAACATCTAAATCCCTCTCCATCAAGCTCTAAATAAGTCCCATTCTTCTTTCATATGATGAGATGCAACAATTTCCAAGTACCATTCCCTTTTGGTGGGTGTGTTGGTAGAAAGGCAAGAAACCAATGAGAAATCCTTATTGAAATTTGATGCAAACTCATCAATTTGTGTCTTTGTTGATGCTATTGTTTGCATCTTTCATTTTCCATTATTTTTTTTCAGACATTGAGATGCATAATTTCCATTCTTATAACATCATAAACACTTGATTTTACTCAACTCCTTCTTCTTCCTCGAATGCGATGATCCTCCATCACGGTTACCATTCTTTCTATAACTCTTTCCTTTTTCCTTCCTTATTTTACTGACAAGGGCCAATTTATCATCACTAATTCCCTACTTGATACTCTTACACTCCTTTCGAGTCTCTTTGTAGATTGAATCATCCAAAATTCTCTTCCAATATGGGATATGTTGTCGAGTGCACACTCCCTTGACAAATGGTTCCCAAGACTTGGGGAGACCATTCAATTCCACATTCATGAGCTCTGTGTCTTCTACTTTCTCCTCTATGGATGCAATATGATCGCATACCTGTATGATCCTCATGATATATCTAGTAACATCATCAGATCTAGATAATTGCACTGATTTGAGTTTATTTCTTAATACCATCTTCTTATTCATGTTAATGTTATATAATAAACCTACCAAGCAATGAAACATATATGTGGACATGTTATTCTCAGAAAGGGGAGGAATTATATGATCCTTCACTAAATCCAATATAATCCTCTCAACCTTGATCTCCTTCCTCTTGAGAGCTAGCAAAAATGCTAGATATGTCAGTGGAGCAATTATTTTTTCCACTAACTCCCAAAGGTCATACTTCGTCAATACCAAAGTCACTCTTTATTTCCAAGATAGGAAGTTGGATGCTCCATACAATCTATCTTCAACTCTCAAAGTTGTTTTTTCCATCCCTTAGACCTCATAAACTTCCCTAGAAAGAACCTGCCACTGAAACAACCTTTGTATTGACTTATATGAACCTATATGCATATGTCACCACTAAAACGTTTGTATGTATATGACTTCCCTTACTAAAACCCATGTATGTATGGACCTGTCATTACTACAACCTATGTATATGTGAATGTCTCCCAATACAATCACGTATGTGTGAAAATATTTGTTCTACAACCTATGTACAACTGCAAAACCCTAGTTCCGACATATTACGACTATTTCTCTGAAACATATCCTTCGATTTCTTCCTGCTAGTTATGGGTTTGTTTATATATCCTACAGATTTGATATATATTCTATCCCATGATATGGATCTGAGATCTGGTTTCCTCTCAAACTGTTTTCTCTAATACCATGTTGAAACCCCTACTACAAAACATAGATATGTTGTTATGTAGTGATTTACTTACTGCAAATCAAGTTAGGAGCTCACAAAAAAACATAGACAGTTGGAATATTCAACTGAAATAAAGATAGCGAAAGAAATATTGGAAACCAAATCATGCACACATAAACACTAATATTTTTTAGTAGATACCCCTAGAAAAATCCAAAAGGGAAAACCAATATTAAGATGATTTTATTATGATAAAATTGGGTCTCTCATAGTAGGGATAGTAGCCCACTTAGAAAAATACAATAGAAAACAAAATTGACAAAGTCTTCTCTTCTCTATGACCCATATCTGGAATTATTTTCGAGTTGTATGGACCTTTCCTTAAGAAAACCCATGTATATGCACTTGTATCCACTGAAACCCGTGCACATGACCTCAAGGATTTTAGAACAAAATATATATGGCTCGGACCTTTTATGTGTATTTTCTCTACTGAAACCCACTTGTGATTGCCTTTGTTTTTTCTTCTCCTTCACCTGATATCAATATGGAAGTGCTTCTCCACCTACCCAAGATATCCTTGGATCACAATTATTTTTTATCCAACCCTCTTTGCGTCTCACACACAAGTGTCATAAAGTATGTTCCTCCTTCACCCTACTCTTTCTTTTATAATCTTCAATCACAACCTAACCCTAATCTCCAAAGTGATTTATGGTTGATATTACTTCTCACCCCACTTGAGATCAATGACCAAGATTAAATGATAATTACTTTTATCACTTCCTTAAATAACTCAAATAATTAATAAAATCACTTTAATAATTCTTTTAATTAAAGTAAAGCCTCAAGGTAGAAGGCTTTGGACGATTTACACAAATATAAACACTTGGAACTGTGCGTAAATACATGTTTGATCCTACAAAATAAAAAAAATAGGATTTTCATCAACCTGTATAGCACTATATTGATCACAATAGATTGTAGTTGAGGTCTGAATAGGAAGGTAAAGTTCTCGTAAAAGTTGGCAGATCCATACTACTTGAGTATATGCTTGAACGACGCCGTGATATTCTTCTAATGTAGTTGGCAAAGAGACTACCTTTTATTTATTGTACGACCATGCCAATGGTCCAATGCTAAAGTCAAACACATAGCCAGAAGTGGAATTATGATCATCATTGTCGGCAGCCTAGTCGGAGTTAGTGAAGTAGACCAATGATTATGAACTTCGACAATATTTGATACCAAAATGAGTTGTATCCTCGAGATAGTGAAAATTTCATTTGACTTATTTCCAGTGATTTGCTTTAGGGTCCTGCATAAACCATTAAACCAAATTAACAAAAAAGGAAATGTGAGGTCGAATATGAGTAAGATAAATAATATCATTGATGAATTCTTGATAAAGTGTAGCATCAACTGTGGTTGTTTGCCAAGTTTTGGTGAACTTTACTCTAGATTGGAAACGAGTAGTAGAGGAATTAAAATCAGCCATATTAAAGTGTGTCAACAGATCCATCACATATTTAGACTAAGAAATGAAAAATCCATCTCACAGTGGTAATACTTGAAAACCCAAAAAATAATGTAGACTACCAATATCTTTCATGTCTAAGGCATTAGCAAGTTGTTTCTTCAATCTAAGGATGAGATCATTATTATTTCTATTAATGAGTAAGTCATCTACATATACAAAAATAATCAAGGTGGCTCCATTGGTATGGATTACATAAAATTTGAGATAAAATTCACAATGTTTCAAACCAATTCTAAGAAAGAAGTTGTTGAGCTTAGCATATTGGGCTTGGGGGCGCCTGCTTCAAACCATAAAGTGACTTTTTGAGTCAACAAACCATGTTAGATTTTCTCATAAAACTAGGTGGTTTTCTCTGAAAATTTCTTCAAATAGGTCTCCATGAAGAAAATCACTCTTCAAATCCATCTGATAGATTTGGCATCCAAAACGAGTAGCAAGGGAAATAATCAGTTGAAAAGAGATTTGCGAAAGGGACAAAGGATTTTGTGTATTCAATTCCTTCTTGTTGAGAAAATCCCTTCACTACTAAGAATGCTTTATATTTCTCAACAACACCTTTAGAGGTAAATTTGTTCTTGTAGACCCATCGAAACTTCACAATGTTCTTTCCTTAAGGTCATGGAATTGAGTCCCAAGTGTGATTCTTCGACAAATAACCAATTTTTGTCTGCATAGCCTGCTCTGATTCAGGTCATCCTTCAACATATAAGTAGAAAAAAAGATCAGAAGCTTCAAGTACATGATTCATTAGGGAAATGTTGGCATGTTCCTTATGACTTTGAGTGTGTCGTCTGAAGGAAGAATCCATAACATCAACTCCAATAGCTTCAAAAATCTTGGAAACTCATGTGGGTAGACAAGAAATGGGTGCACTCTGGTTCACTGCAATAGATCTATAATAAGTTGGAGGGTCTTCAGTTGATGGAACAATAGAGACACAGGATGATATATTAGTTGACTCAGAAGTTGATGGTCTAGTTGAAACATGAACAAAGTTCAATTGTCCAGTCGAATGACTGAAATATGGGACCAAAGAACCAGTGAGAGAGAAAAGATCAAAGGGATCATTCTGCAACAATCCAAAGGAGGCATTCAACAACTTGATTCCATAATAATTCTCCTAAAAGAATATATTTCATCTGATAATAATTTGTCATTTGACAAGATCAAACAATTGATAGTATTTCGACTCTTCAGAGTATCCCATCATGATGCAAGCATGAATTTTTGCATCGAATTTATTTATGCAATCATCGAAAATGTGAGATCAGACAACACATCCAAACACATAGAGGTGGCCAACTAAAGGCTTGTTTCCACACCATAATTCGACTCGAGTCATGGAAGGAATATATCGAGTCGAGATGATATTGAGCATATAGTTTTCACAATACACCAATTGATCCTAGAAGCAAGGAGGCATATATTATCCTACAAAAGACATTTATCCATTTCGACGAACATCAAATTCTTGCGTTCCACGATCCCATTATGCTAAGGTGTGTGAGGAACTGATCGTTTCTAGTTAATACCATATTGAACCAGGTATTCTTCAAAAGGTGGATTTACATACTCACCACCATTATCTGATATCAAGCACTTGATGAGTTGAACGAATTTATTTTCAGCAAAGGCTCTAAACTCCTTGAACTTTTCAAAGACAAGGTTCAAATCAAGAAAAATCAAGAAAAATCAACCCATAGAAAAATAAACCCATAGAAAAATAAACCCAAAATAAACCCATAGAAAAATAAACCCATGTAAATCAAGAAAAATCATCAATGAAGGTCAAAATATACATTGCACCTACTACTGAAGGTAGATTGATGTTGAAGACATCACTGTGAAACAAATCCAGTAGGTTATGTGCTATCCATGCTTTACCAAATTCGAATGGTTCTTGATGATGTTTGTCAAGAACACAACCCTTATAGACTCGTTCAGGAGGAAACAACTTTGGTAAACCAACAACCATGTTTCGAGATTCCATTGCCTTCAAACTTAAGAAATTTAGGTGTCCGACTTGTTTATTCGAAATTCAACTTCTCTCATCAATGTGAGAAAAAAGTGTGGCTGGTTTAATGTTAGGTCAATATGCGTCCCATAATTCCTACAAACTGTCTGTTGGGTCAAGAAGCCTACTGGTGAAAATTGACATGTCTATCTTCAAATCAAGAACATAGAACAAATATGGCCAAAATTTCACAATATTACTTTTATTTGTTAACATAGCAACAAAAAATAGATTGTCACTAAGATTTGGCACATGATAGATGTCGACAATATTCCCATGTTGAATGGTAACATCACCCTTACCAACAAATCTAGAGAAAAATCATAAAAAACATATATTTTCCTCTCCTTAGGTTCATCCAACCACATGAACAAGGAGGCATCCTTAGCCATGTGATGAGTGCACCCAGAGATAACTACCCATTCATTCTATGTAGAATGAGACAACAAGCCCTCAAAATTTATGACTTGGAAGGTGAAATTATTAGTGGGCTAGATTATAATGAGCACATCTCCTTCAGGGTGTTTAACCTTTTCCTCTAAATTGTCTCTCTTCTTAAAGTAGACTTTCTGCACATGTCCGGTGTTTCCACTATACCAACACATTTTCTTCTTTCGACTGCATTGGGGTGCATCTGTCTATCCCTTAGGTTTTTGGTCATGGTATAGAGGTTTCTCTCTAGAGTAACCAAACCTTAATCTATCCCTAATATCCATCTTTGTCTTTTCCTTAAGAAATTGGGCCTGATGTTTACCATCAAGCTTGCATTATTCAAGTAGTATATGCTAATCAATAATCAAAAGGCCACATAAATATTCAAAGGTGTAATCATTATCGTCTTCCTTGTGTTTTTTCCAGTTAGTTTGGAAGTTTGACACAAATAGGTCGAATGATTTTCTCAATTTCATTAGCACTAGTGCGTTGAGTTGTCCATCTTTCTTTTGATAGTTCTTTCCACATTTGCTCAAATTCAATTGAATTTCTTTGAAATGCTCAAAATATGCCTTCGTTCTTTCAAAAGAATGAGGATCGAGAGATATCAAATCTTTCTCCAAATGTGATATGAGAAGTCTTTAGTCACCAATTTAATCGCTAATTATTCATTGATAACAAATCTTTTCTCAATTAACAAGATCCTTAAATTGACAGTGCATCTTTCATTGTTATGTATATAGCTTCACTTTAACTAGAATATTTACTTATGAAATTAACTTTCATAATCCATTCACATAAGTAAATTGTGAAAAATAAAGAGGATATCAAAGAGAACAAATTATACAAATACACCAAAAATTGATAATTGAGTTCACCAAACACCCTCGCTACATCTCCGGGTCCACTTCTAGTGGAGTGGCCTTTTCATTATCTCAACAAAATTGGAAAAATTACATGAACATATCCAAATTCTGGAAATGAATCTTAATTTTGTTGCTCATATCCGATTCTAGTCTGCACCATTTCATACACCTCAGAATTACGATAAAAAATGACTATACACATGACTGTTTTGTTCTAACCTTCCCTCCTTACCAACAAGCCTCTTGGGCATGAAAATTGTCACTCTGTTGAGCTCCTGTTTTGTCATATTTTTTGGCATACAAATACACTTATCATTACACCTTGTCCTCACATTTTGTCACTAATATATCCCTAATTACACCATAAACCTCCATTATCTCTTATTATTCATCCTATGTGGTTAACACACAATTTTCCATATTTTTAGTGATTAAACGAATGATTATACAATAGTTTTGTCGATGATGGTTTAATCCAATGTTTCTATGTCCAAGCAACATGTTTTGTATTGTTCAGGTTCTGATATATGCATTATCCATGTTATGGTACCTATATTGTTCTCGTTTCGATACCCGCATGGAAAGTCATCTAGTACCAGAAGGTTCTACAGTCAACTGGTACCTGCACAGTCATTCAGTACTTGAACAGTCATCCATACCCATGCTCCATGTCATATGGTACCCACACTCAATTTCATCTAGTACTCTGTTCGTCCGGTACCAATACTGCGTTCATCCGATACTCCAAGGCATCTGGTACCAGAAGGTTCTACAAGTCATCTGGTACTCACAATCCATGTTATCCAATACTCACACTCCATATCGTCCAATACTCGCAATTCAACACATCCAATACTAGAATGTTCCAGAAACCATCTGGTACCAGAATGCTCCAGGTCATCCGGTACCAGCATCAACAACAATCTGGTACTAGAAATAATTCAAAATTTTGGAAAGATTCTAGAGGAAAATCAGAGACATGGGTTTTTACCAGAGCCACATTTACATGTAGACACGTGAGACATAATTCACCCAGATCACACGTGTGTACCTTTAGATCAAGGGTAATGATTCTGTTAAAATTAGCAAAAAAACTCAAACTGCCAACTTTCACCTCGATTTATTTGCACAAGGGAGCATATCTTGCAAAACCGAAAATGGGTTTTTCGAAATATCATCCAGCTATAGAACCCATAAACCGTTTTCTCAAATTCGAATTTGTTGGGAAGATATGGGTGGATCCCTAACTCGGATCTTCCCAAATTACAATAAAACCCAAATTTTTGAGGATTTTATCTAAAATTGTAAATTTTGAAATCTGAGCATTCGGATTCGGTCCCATCCACTCCTCGATGATTATTCATGTATAAATAAACCTCATAGGGCTATGAGAGGGAGGCATGAGCTTCATGAATATTTTGTAAATGAAAGATTCATTCTTGTGAGAAAACCTTAAGGAGTTGTTAGCCATGTAAAAAGTGAGTTTTTGATCTCAATGAAGAATTGATTGTTGCTGCCACATTGAGCATCCTTCTAGCTTGATTTGATTGTCTTCAAGCAGCACTCACTTCCTGGGAAGGGCTCCTTAGTGTGGGTAAGTGTTTCTATATTCTATTTGCTTGGTAGATTAACATTGCATTGTATGTTTATTTCATTACAAGTCAATTTTAGTTATGTTATCATTTGAGTTAAAGTTTTGTTAATTTTATGTTGTTACAATAGATGGATGAATTTAGAATCAGATCAAATTTCTCAATTGATTACATTCTTACACTTCTTAATCTTTGAGTTTAGTCTGTACTCCTTCCATTACTTTTCTGTGCTTATATTTCTGCATATCCTTTCAATGCTCTGTTTTTGTGCTTAATTAATTGTGGACAATGTTCTCTTGCTTCCATGCTTGACCCCATCTATTTAATCATTCAAACCTCTCTTTGCATCTATCCTTTTCCACCATTGATTTTCCATCCTACTCACACATCGAAGCCTACTATACAATTCACATATCCACTCACCTATTCTACACTGTCCCAAATAGTGTAAAACAGAGTTATTCCATTTTCTGTATATATCACCTCTCTCTTCTAGATTCACCTCATATTTCCTCACAAAATTTGCTCCTTAGTCGTTAATTTGATTATACATTATAATTAGTTAACTACAAGTGCAGATCGCTGCCATCTCTTCCTCATTTTCTGTGTATTAGTTATTGAGTTTAAATGTTGCCTTCATATCTCAATTACACAGAAAACCACTTTCTTTTCTCATATTCATTCTTTTCCTTTCCATCCCTTTATTTTTGCTTTAATTTATGGATGTATTCATTTGATGAGTGGTTTTGAGTTTAGGATGTGTGATTTTACATTTGCTTAATATTTATGTAGTTTAAGTTTGGATTACTTTAAGAATTATTTTTGTTCTTAGTCAACTTTGGTTTTGCAATGCTTTGTACTAGTCTATACTTATTTTTGCACTAATTTCCTCTCTTGTTTCTGTTGTTGATGAGTGCTTTTGTTATCATTTTGTAGGATATAATTTAATCCTCCCATTTTAGGATAGATCTTTACAATAAATTGTTGATCGCATAGTTTTGTTTTGGTATTTCATTTTGCTTGGCTTCTTATTGCAAGTTTGTAGCTTCAATCACTAACGACCAGATTAGAGGTCTAGCTCATGAGATATGGCCTTCCCTCATTGTATTTCTTCCTAATGTGTTAGTTTCTATCATGAATTTCATCTTCGTTTGCTTGTTTCTTTTATTTCATTTAAGTGTGGGTCCTCTATAGGAAATAATCATTGAAGGATAGAAAAACTTAAGTATGCTACTCAATATTAGTCACATGAACATCACCATGAGTGCATGAAATACAATGATCTAAGCCTTTATAGAAATAATTATTCCTACGTCCCAGTGATGAATCCTTAGTGTTAATTTTCTGCAGTGTGGGTTTGAAGATTGTTTTGTCGGCTTTAGATTAGGATAGACTAGGCTCTGATCTTGCGTTTCCTGCGCTTGCACCTCAAAGATTTCAAGCCCCTGTTGATAATTAAATGTGGGAGTAAATAGTGCATATGTTTAGCCCCAACATTTTGGCGTTGTTCCCGGGGAGTTGCTAAAGTTATTAGAGCATAGGAAGGTTGCTTTTGTTTCTCTAAAGCCTTGATTTTTCCTTTCATGCAAGTGTGCTTCTTTTCATGCAAGCATGTTTATTTTCATGCAAGTGTGGTGTTCTTTTAAGGATGACCTAAGGGTGAGGATAAGACCGTAAGACATGAGGGAAGAGCCTATGCATCCACTTTAGTGGGTTTACTCCAAAATTAGGTTGTCCTCTTCCTTTTAGTAGTTAGAATTTTTGTTTTATTAGCATTAGCCATTTTTATATATATATGAGAAGAGAAGCTAACTTCTATGAACAAATAACTTGGTGATAGAAGTATCCTAGTAGCACGGTGGCGCTTCAAGTATATAATTGGTTTTCTTACATTTACTTTTAGTTTGATTCTCTTTATTTCCTTAGGATTTAAAAAATAATATTTTGGGCACTGTAAGAACCCCCCCTCTACACTAATCCATGTGTGAAACAAGACCCATAAACCAACAAAAAGGACTCAAATATGATTAAGAGTTTGGAAGAACTCTCTCCATCCTAGCAGCAGTTAGGATCTCAATCTCTACCTCGCAAAAAGAACAAATATTGACAGCAGTCAAGAACCTATACACCTCTCCAGAAGTGATATAAAAACAAGATTTCCATAAGCTACATCCACAAGAAGATATAGAAGACTCCTTTTATCACCCTTTCCAACCTATAGAGGAGACTGAAGAATCATTCAATGGAGAGAAACTGCTAGAAACTGAGATCGAGGAGTTCTTGAAATGCATATCGCCAGATCCATTATGCATCCAAGACACAAACCATCTGAAAGAAGATGATATGTGTGGCATGATAGAGGGAGACATGCAGAGTGTTCTAAACGAGGAAGTGAACCAAGAACATCAATATTACATTGAAAATTGGTTCCAGACGACAATAAGATTGAAACACCGCTCTCTTCTTCAACAACTCTCCACATCATCATCAAAGCAATTGGTTCTTCATATTCTGGTATACATTAAAGATTATCTTTCAAACTCGAGTATGAATGTATTTGTACACCTGTTACGCACATGGTTACATTGGAAATATTCTTACATGTGCAATTTAATTTCTTGTTCTTAGATAGGATAGAGTAAAAGTTGCATGTTAGTTAACCTAGTTCTAAATAAATGCAACATCTTTCTGTGTTTCTTTCCAAATAAATGAAATGAGATGAAGATAATATCGGTGATCTAACATAAAAAACCAAAACAACTTAAGATATTTCTTCTTATTATTACATATAGATTTCTGACTATTAATAATAATAGTTGCTCATAATCCTAATCTTTAAAATATTATGGGGATTTACAAAATCTTTATGGTCTGCATAATGGTGCCCATAGGTAACCTGTACATCCTAGTTTCATATTATAACTTGTTATTCAAGCATTGTTATCAAATAGTAGCAGGAGAGTGAATGAAACTTCTACTTGTGAGGGAACACAATCTTATATGGATAAGATGAACTTGGGGACTAGAGGCACCTTTAGGTCATTCTCTCATGGCCTCATCCACCACACATTAAGTAAGTTTGACCATGGTATGTCTTTCGGCTAATCTAAATACATAAGTCTATTTTTCATATGAACAATCTTTTATGGGCAATCTATAAAATATCTTCCAACTCAATACCATCCCATCCTGTAAAAAGGTTTTCAAAGATGCTCCCCTATTCACCCATGCAAAAGAAATATATAAATTCTATGTTAAGGGTAAATATTGGGACAAGATCCCTTGATAGAAAATGCGTGTAAGAGGCTAACCCATTGGGATACTGAACAGGTCTGGTGGCAGCGGGTATCGACCTGTAGTATAACTAGGCAAACCCATCAGGGTACTGAACATGCTCATGGGAAATGGGGCATTCTGCATGGGAAGGTTATTTCTTAGATATCAAAATTACCCCATCAGAGTACTGAACAAGCTTGTTGGCAATGGGTTCTAATTTTGATGTCTTTCATTATGCCTAATCTATATTTGTCCGTGTGGACAATATACTTGTGTAAATCCTTAAGAAGAAGCATGCATGGTTGAACGAATGGATAATGAACCTCATCTGATTGCCATTTGAKAATTTTCGTAAGATGGTATTAAGACCCCATCATTTATAACTAGGATTTCATTTTCCTAGAGGTGGGACCCATAAGTGTAGGAGTCTAATAAACTCAAATGCGAACTTTATCAATATCACTTGAATGACATAGATTCCTTGAGAAATTAAACAGGGATGACTGGTTTCCTATCAGTATCTCATTTATTAAAGACCACATATCTCCTCATGTTTTCCTGTTCAAGGATGAGAGGAAAAATCCCCCATCATAATTCACATGGTTTCTTGAGCATACAACTATTAATAATTGATGAAATCGTATGTAATAAGTAATTTAGAAATTTTCTTTATGCTTGTAATATTTTAAAATAAATTTCATTTCTGAATTTACAATAATGAATAAGGTTTAATTTTTGGTTGTTTGTTTAAGCATGGCATCAATGTATATTTCTTCTCTCAGAATAACAATATTGGTTTAATTTCTTTTAGATTTTTCTGTTCTGTTACTGCTGGTACAGAAACCAATAGGTTCTTGTACCAACAATACATAAATTTAAATATTTTTCG
>ML796330.1:186488-215190 GCA_009831015.1 Picea engelmannii | reverse complement strand
TCTTTCAACTTGCAACAATTTGGTATGCTAATAAGAGTTTGCATGAGGGCATGTAAACTAGCAGGTGTGGGGGAGAGAGAGACATAAGGAATATCAGTATATCAACATTCATCAATGCTCTCTCTTAGATATCCATCAGTTCATAGCCTTGCCCCACTTCAACATGCATTTGAATTCATCAATGCTCTCTCTTAGATATCCATCATGATTCTGCAAACATTTCATCATGTTCTACTAGTTTCCACTTCAACATGCATTTGCATTCAAAGCAAGGGTAACTTGAGGTAAAACTGGTACAAATATTTTTAGTTTACTAAGAACTTGGAAAATGTGATTCATAACCACTATTACCCACTCCACACTCCACTATGCATTATCACAACTACTCAGTAAATCCTCCATCTTCACTCCACTTGTTGTAATGAACAATATACTATGATGATAAGATAAAGTAATGAAAAGGAAATATGTGGTATACAAATACAAAGCAACATCTATAGTGTCTTCTCTTCATACATCATAGAGCATTCTTAAGTCATCTCAAAGAGGAGGAAGTCATTGTTGCCTATCCAAGAAAAAAACCACAAAATAAATATTGGTCTAAAAATTGATGTCCAAGTTCATACGACCACCATCACCAACATTTTATAAACCATTCTCCATATGCCCACCATTCCCCATCACTCTGATGCCTCATTCACTTCTTGTCCTCCATTTTTATGATAATTTTGTTTCTCTGTTTGAAATCAATCTGTGGTAGTTTCCAAAGTGTCATTCCACAAGAACTAACACCTGCACAAAAGAAACAATGTCATATAAATTTATAAGCAGAGTATCATAAGTTCTTCACCTTGTTTGCATGAGGACATGGAAATCCTTGGGTTTGGGGGTGTGTTGAGCTCCCGTTTTGTCATATTTTTCGACATACAAATACACTTATCATTACACCTTGTCCCCTCATTTTGTCACTAATATATCCCTAATTACACCATAAACCTCCATTATCTCTTGTTATTCATCTTATGTAGTTAATACACAATTTTCCATATTTTTAGTGATTAAACAGATGATTCTACAATATTTTTGTCGATGATGGTTTAATCCTATGTTTCTATGTCCAAGTAGCATGTTGTGTATTTTTCAGGTTCTGATATATGCATTGTCCATGTTCTGGTACCTGTATTGTTCCTGTTCCAATACCCGCATTGCAAGTCATCCGGTACAAGAAGGTTCTACGGTCAACTGGTAACTGCACAATCATTCGGTACCTACATAGTCATCTGATACCCATGCTCCATGTCATCTGGTACCCACACTCCATGTCATCCAGTATTCAGTTCGTCCGGTACCAATACTGCGCTCATATGGTACTCCAAGTCATTCGGTACCAGAAGGTTCTACAAGTCATCCCATACTCACAGTCCACGTCATCCGGTACTCACACTCCATATCATCTAGTACTCACAATTCAACACATCCAATACTAGAATGTTCCAGAAACCATCCGGCACCGGAATGCTCCAGGTCATCCGGTACCAGCATCAACAACAATCCGGTACTAGAAATAATTCGAAATTTTTGAAAGATTCTAGAGGAAAATTAGAGACATGGTTTTGACCAAATCCACATTTACATGTGGATGTGTGAGACAGAATTCACCCAACTCGCATGTGTGGAACTCTAGCTCAGAGGGAATGATTCTGTCAAAATTAGCAAAAAAACTCAAATTGCCAACTTGCGCCTCTATTTACGTGCACATGGGAGGATATATTGAAAAACCAAACAATGGGTTTTTACAAATATCATCTAACTAAAGAACCCAAAAACCGTTTTCTAAAATTCGAATTCGTTGGGAAGATATAGGTGGATTCCTAACTCGGATCTGCCCAAATTACAATAAAACCTAGATTTTTGAGGATTTTATCTAAAATTGTAATTTTTTGAAATCTGAGCATTGGGATTCGGTCCCATCCACTCCTCAATGATTATTCATGTACAAATAAGCCTGATATGTCTATGAGAGGGAGCCATGAGTTTCATGAATATTTTGTAAATGAAACATGTATTCTTGTGGGAAATCCTTAAGGAGTTGTTAGCCATGTAAAAACTAAGTTTTTGATCTCATTGAAGAATTGATTGTTGCTTCCACATTGAGCATCCTTATAGCTTGATACGATTGTCTTCAAGAAGCATTCACCTCCAGGGAAGGGCCCCTCAATGTGGGTAAGTGTTTCTATATTCTATTTGCTTAGTAGATTAACATTGCATTGTGTGTTTATTTCATTACAAGTCAATTTTAGTTTTATTATCATTTAAGTTAAAGTTTTGTTAATTTTGTGTTGTTGCAATAGATGGATGAATTTTGAGTCAGATCACATTTCTCAATTGATTACATTCTTACACTTCTTAAGCTTTGAGTTTAGTCTGTACTCCTTCCATTACTTCTGTGTGCTTATATTTCTGCATATCCTTTCAATGCTCTGTTTCTGTGCTTAATTAATTGTGGACAATGTTCTCTTTCTTCCATGCTTCACTCCCATATATATAATCGTTCAAACCTCTCTTTGCATCTATCCTTTTTCACCATTGATTTTCCATCCTACTCACACATCGAAACCTACTATCCAATTCACATATCCATTCACCTATTCTACACTATCCCAAATAGTGTAAAATAGAGTTGTTCCATTTTTGTATATATCACCTTTCTCTTCTAGATTCACCTCATCTTTCCTCACACAATTCGCTCTTTAGTCATTAATTTTATTGTACTTATAATCAGTTAACTACAAGATCAGATCGCTGCCATCTCTTTCTCATTTTCTGTGTATTAGTTATTGAGCTTAAATGTTGCCTTCATATCTCAATTACACAAAAAACCACTTTCTTTTCTCATATTCATTCTTTTCCTTTCCATCCCTTTCTTTTTGCTTTACTTTATGGATGTATTCATTTGATGAGTGGTTCTGAGTTTAGGATGTGTGATTTTACATTTGCTTAATATTTTTGCAGTTTAAGTTTGGATTGATTTAAGAATTATTTTTGTTCTTAGTCAATTTTGGTTTTTCATTGCTTTGTACTAGTCTACACTTATTTTCGCACTAATTTCCTCTCTTGTTTTTGTTATTGATGAGTGATTTTGTTATCATTTTGTAGGAAAGAATTTAATCCTCCCATTTTAGGATAGATCTTTACAATAAATTGTTGATCACATAGTTTTGTTTTAGTATTTCATTTTGCTTGGCTTCTTATTGCAAGTTTGTAGCTTCAATCACCAATGGACAGATTAGAGGTCTAACTCATGAGATATGGCCTTCCCTCATTGGATTCCTTCTTAAGGTGTTAGTTTCTATCCTGAATTTCATCTTCGTTTGCTTGTTTCTTTTATTGCATTTAAGTGTGGATCTGCTATAGGAAATAATCATTGAACGACATAAAAACTTAAGTATGCTAATCAAGATTAATCACATGAACATCACCATGAGTGCATGAAAGACTGTGATCTAAGCCTTTATAGCACTAATTATTCCTACGTCCTAGTGATGAATCCTTAGTGTTAATTTTATGCAGTGTGGGTTTGAATATTTTTTTGTTGGCTTTAGATTAGGCTAGACTAGGCTTTGATCATGGGTTTCCTATGCCTGTACCTCGAAGCTTACGAGCCCTGGTTGATAATTAAATGTGGGAATTAATAGTGCATATATTTAGCCAACACACTCCTTAATGGTAAAATCCCCCTTGTTTATATACCAAAAGTTCAATACTTCAAGTATTCCTTCATGCACATTTAATGGGATTTGGTCTTGTGACATCCCCAAAAATAAAGTATTTTTGAAATTAAAAATAAAAAATTGTTGGAAAATTATTCTGTTTTGAGTAAATTCGAATTTGGAAATTTTTTTTGATTTATGGAAATTTTGAATTTTGAATTTGATAATTGTAATTGATTATTATGATTGTTGGGCAAAGATGTGATTTGAACCAACTAACTATTTGACTATGACACTTGTATGAAAACATAATATTTGTATATTGATTGCAGGAGGACAAATGGAACAACCATGTTAAAATCAGCTGACCATGACTCCATGAGTGGAGAACATATTGGAACTACCTCTGGGATGATTGTTACAAGTGGAAAATCAGAAATTTGGGCATTGACAGCCCCTGAAAATCAAGGATTTAGAAAGATGCAAAAATTCCCAATGGGGAAAGAAAGACCTAGGCAAAAGGATCATTTTGTAAAATAGCATATGTGAGGAGGCAGGGAATTTCCTAGTATGCGGAGGAAAAGAGACAATTGTTTTTTTGTTCTTTATGTTATGAACACTAATGATTGAGTGTGAGGCAAGAGGAGTCTACTAAAACTAAAAGACATTGTTGAGGAGGAGTTTTCATAGTTAGCCCTCATGGATTCATGATCAGGCTAGGGGGTGGATTGGGCAAGTGATTTGTCTTCCCTATCCTACAGTTGGGAGGAACGTGGTTGTTCCCTTTGTCTCCCTGTGAAGCGATCCAGATATGCATTCTATCTCCTTCTCTGTTAGAATGACTAAATTGGTTTATTGGTATGTATCTGTCATTTAGGTTTGGAATAATATTATGGATGAATTATGTTCGCTCTTGTGAAGCATAAAAATTACAGAATGTCACCAGACTTAGTACTGAATATTTTTTGTCGACTTAAAGCACAAAATGAATAATGAAGTTCCTTTTCCTTACTTGTGTTACATGAAGAATGTGTGTGGCCAATTCTAGAATTTATTCTATAGGCTAGATTACTATTGTGTGTATATATATATTTATATATATATATATACTTATGTTGGAAGTAGTATGGAGTACTAACCTCCTATATATATACCTGGATGTATTTCTTATAGATATCTACATATATAAGTATGTCTATTTGCTTGGTTGGCACTCGACATGAACACAATAGAAGGAGAATTCATACTCAATGTTGATAACATAAATTATAAGTATATACTTATAGATCTACAGACTTGTCCTACATTCTGTAAGTAATCATTTCCAGTAGACATGGAATTATGATAATAGGAACATTTATGAAATGGTAGGAACTATAGGGAACCTTTTTTATATACATATTCCTTTTCCTTATTATCGAGCGTTATTGAAGATTGCTCAGAAAGACTTTGTAACATTATAAAGAGTTGTAAATATTTCAATAATTTTAGGTGAAAAACCTAACAGTTATACCATACCACACCGAACAACCAAAGTAGGGCCAATAGATTTATATACGATGACAATTTGTATAAATACATAATCCATATATAGTGTACAGAGTCGAGAATTCTCAATCCTTTTTGTTATATATAGGCAGACTCAAGCGTGTATAATTAATTAATGTATGGATCCAATCAAACCCTTTGTGAACGGAAGTAACATAATTTCAGACAATTCGTATATACGAAAGTAAGGAAATTTAGGAACATATTTGAATACATCTCGAAATATATCAAGTAGCCTGCCAAACTAATTGCAAACTCAGACCGAATGTTACCTCAGTAAATGCGAAAGGATTTCACACCTAGTACTCTTAGTTTGCTGAAGTCATACGATGTTAAATTTAAAAGTAAAGTTACAGGAATGAAAGAATATAAACTATCAGAAATTCCAATATAATAAGAAAATTTAGATCGTATTTTTTTCCTTTCCAAAATGTTGAGACAAGGGTCGGTAAAAGAAAACCCGACTAAGCCTTTCGGTCAGACCCTTTAGTTTTACAGTCAACTCTCGTATTGGACATTGGAAACATTTTTACAAAGATATAAATAGTATACAAATGAACAATATCTCAACTGTAGTGGGATAAACCTTTCTTCTACCCTATACGCCTAAGCTTCTTGGAAGGAGTAGAACAAAACCCGAATACCTTTTGCACAGGTGATCGAAATTGCACTTCATATCTTCACGTGACCGAAACCCTGTACATTACAAAAGACATCATTATAGTCTTGATCAATAGAGATAAGAAGATTTAAGTTAATATTAAGAAAATAGCCGAAGTAATACTCATTTGTAGTTGGAGGGGTTCGACATCCTTCACCATTGCAACGAACCACGTGCCTCCCAGGACGAGAAGGGAGGAGGGGCCCAAAATCTCGTTGGTGGGTACCCTCGCAAAAAAAAAAATCAGAGAGGCCCACCATTAGCTTTACAGACCAGTAAATAACCAGAAGAAAATTTTAAAGGTTGTTTATTTGAATGTTGAACACATATCTATAGGTCATATGACAAGTATAAACCAACATTTAACTGGAAATAAAATGTAAAGATAAGATTTTTTGGGCCAATAAACAATATCACTAAATTCTATTTTGACTCTGTAATTTAGCTTAGATACAGACACAACACAGTGCCGAAAATCCCAGTCGTGCTTACCCTTTGAAATGCATTCTAATTTGTAAGAGGAGTAAGAATGGCATAAACCCTAATCGCCCTTAGTATGTTTCACAGAGTATAAGCTTTGTCTTAAAATTTAGACCGACTACCAACCCTTTTTATGAGCGCCCCCCAAACAAGAAGTGTACAGTCAAACATTTTCATCAAATAGTTTTACAATCGAGAACCCGAGAATAACTTTCTTACTAGATGCCCAACTAGGTTAGTGATGACATTCAAGGCGTGCCCGAGTGACTCACGTATTGGAAATCAAGAATAGTAGTGGGCACATACGAAACCATAACCTAATAAAATCTAGAGCCATAGTTATGGCAAAGCACGATGTATCCTAGAGAGAAATCTAGTACTTAAACTAGTGAATACAGGAAGTAACAAAAACGAAAACGCTACCTACACGAATTCATGAATAGGAATTATAAATAACAATAAGTCAGAGTGACCTTGTAGAGTGTTTGATTAAGGATTTTAGCTTTAGAATTACACGCTTACCGATAAGAGGAGTAATCCTTGGAGGCCCTCCTTGCCACCATCCTCCTCATGTCGAGAGCGGTCTAGAAGCACAAGGAAAATGTAAGGTATTTTTTTTGGAACAGATTTGTTCAGAATGACATCAGACAACTACAGTTACCCTAAAACCCTAAACCCCACGCTTATTGAATGCGAAGAGTACAACCAAGAACGTTCCATGTGATATGAGTGACTCGGTGTGTTTGGATTGGATGAGGGTATAGGGTTGGCTTCCATCCCGCATCCACCTCCATTAATGGCTAGTCATATATTAACTCCGGACTTCCAACCTCCTATCATTTTAATTTATTTCACGAAGATGAGGTTGAGCCTCCTCGAAACCCTACGTTTGAAAAATATCAACCTTTGATTACTTCTAGTCAGGTTAGTACCTATAGTTACACTGTGCCTAAACCTGGGAAGATTAACCAACTGCCTGCTTAGAGTTCTGCTATTAACTAGAACTTAGGATATTTCTAAAGAAAATACTCTTTCTCCACAAGTAGTTACCGAGGGAGTCATCGAAGTCATATTTACCTAGGGAAATCCAAATAGTTAAGTGCAACGATGAAACAATTAAAGTCTGACACCCTTACTATGTGTACAAAGTATTATTCGTAGTTTTGGAGTCTAAAGTTGTGTGTCTATGTTTTACAAAGAATCTAGGGCCCTAAGTCCTAGGGTCATGTATTTCCCTTCTTCCAAAGAATAACCTTTTAGTCCCCTTGTAAAAGCTAGTAGGACTTAAGCAAAAGTTGAAAGGAAAACTCTGTATGTTGAGTCTATTATATGCGGAAAGGGAAGGTGAATAGTTTAGGTATCAGAGTTTCACAATAGGATTAAATGGGTATTTTGCTAATTATGAGTATGTGTTACAGTTTTAGAGTTTTAATGTACCTTAGAAGAAAAAAAAATTTATGATGAAATTGAGGTCTATTACACATGGTATCAGAGCAAAGTTTTCAACACTGGGCCTTGAACAGGGCCACAATAAATTTTTGGCATATATTTGTTTTTACTTATGCAAAACTAATAAACCTTCATTGTTACAAAAAAAAAACTTTTTATGTTTTTTGTTAATTATGGTAGCACAGGATGACGGGGAAATCAAAATCGATGGAAATACTGAACAAACACTTCCTGAAAATCAGAGACAAAACAGTGATGAAAGTTCACCTACGGAAGTGCTGGAAACAATGAGGAATCTCATTGTTGAGCTACAGGTTTTCAAAGTCGATAACGATAAACTAAATAAAGCACAGCAGGAACAATAAGAGATAAATGAAGTCCTTCTACGTAGTATAGTGACCAAGAAAAGATCGAAGGAAGATAACCATGACGAAGAGGTCAGCAAAAGGGCCTCCAAGAATTATGGGCCTGGAACAGAAAAATGAGACAGTTCGTCTGAAGGTTCACCTTCATCTAAGGACAAAGCTAAAACAAACAGAAAAAGAAAACAAGTAGACCATCTTGACGGAGAATTTAAAAATATTAAACCAACTACCTTTGATGGAGAATCCAGGACAGGAGAAGAAGTTGAGGCATGGTTGTTGGAAATCAAAAAATACTTCTAGATCTACAACTATTCTAGCAACATGAAGGTCAGAATGGCCATCTACAATCTGAAAGGGAAGGCCAACATTTGGTGGCAAGACCTGAAATTGGCCTAGGGACTAAAGGAGAAATAGTTGGAATGGTGTGACTTTAAGAAGTATTTCAAGAAACAATACCTTTCTAAAAGCTACTATGAAAGGAAAACGAAAGAATTTTACGAGTTACGACTTGGACAGATGACGATGGAGGACCTTATAAATAAATTTCTGGAACTACTAAGGTTCGTACCATACATCTGGGAGGATAAGGTAAAAATATAACGATTCTTAAGATGTTTACCACAGTCCTACAGGGATATAATTGAGTTTGACAACCCCAAATCCTTGAATTAAGTATTCAGGAAAGAACGAATGTGCTACGACTAGTATAAAGAGCAGGCAAAGTTTCCCAAAGCCTAGAAGGATAAGAAACAAGATCGAATGAACTAGTGGAAGAAGGGATACTAGCTAGCTCCTTATCAGAATGCAGCAAAAAGATTCTCGAGAAACGATTTTCATTTCAACCATTAGAATATGCAAGGCAACGTTAAACCAGTAAATCTGGGAATGAAGAATTTCGGGGACAACCCTCATGAACCATTAAAGTGCTGGGAATGTGGAGAACCTCATCTAAGGAGGAAATATCCACGTTTAATTTCAGAAAACAGAACTTTTGTTCATAATTTGTAGGAAGCCTCGATGGTGGGTGATGTGGGCAAAAGCCTGCATGGGATAAATGCATCCCTAGATGGTCAACAACCTAACCACCAGTCCTTTGTGGTAGAAATCGAAGGTAAAATCAATAACACTCGAATTTCTATTTTAATTGACCCTGGAGATACGTTAGGTTATATTACTCCTGATGTAGTAGAGTCAAACAAACTTAAGAAACTGAAGCACGCAAAATCATGGCTGGTACAACTACCAACAAGAACTGAAAGAAAAGTAGTTGACTTTATTTATGATTTCGAGTTCATCTTAGATGGTCAAAACATAAGAAAAAATCTAAAAATCCTACCACTGGGGTCTTATGATATGATTATCGGAATGGATTGGTTGGAAAATCACAAAGCAGTACTAGATTGTTATACAAATACACTTAACTATAAAGATGATTATGGCACTACTAGAACAACCCAAGGTGTACCAAAACCTGTATCAGTTAGACAAGTTTCAGTGATGCAATTCAAGAAATGCATGAGAAAGGGGTGTCAAGTTTACACCATCCAAGTAACAAACCTATTAGAGAAAGAAGTTAAACCCAACTTGGAATACTTTGTTGTCCTACATGAATTCAGAGACATGTTTGTGGATGAGATACTAGAATTACCTCCTAGAAGGAAAATATACTTTTCCATAGACCTGCTACCCGGTTTAGCCCCTGTCTCAAAATCACCTTACCAAATGAGTTTACCCGAATTGACACAATTAAAAATACAATTACAGGAATTGTTGGATAAAGAGTATATAAGACTGAGTGTTTCACCATGGGGGGCACCGGTTCTCTTTGTGGAAAAGAAAGATGGTACTCGAAGACTATGTATCGATTATAGACAATTGAACAAAATGACTATTATGAACAAATACCCCTTACAAAGGATAAATGATCTGTTTGATCAAGTGGGTGGGGCCAAGATCTTTTTGAAGTTGGATTTATGATCTGATTATCATCAAGTTAGGATAAAAGATGAGGACATAAACAAAACAACTTTTCGAACAAGATATGGACACTATGAATTCGTAGTCATACCTTTCAGACTCACTAACACATCGGCCATGTTTATGTGCCTGATGAATAGTATTTCCAGTCAATACTTAGACAAGTTCGTAGTAGTATTTATTGACGATATTCTGGTCTATTCTAAAATGGAGGAAGAACATGAAGAACACTTAAGAATAGTTCTGCAAACATTGAGGAAACACAAATTGTACGCCAAATTTGATAAGTGTGACTTTTATCAAAAGGAAATACAATATCTAGGGCATGTAATTTCAGCAGAAGGCATTGTCGTAGACCCTGAGAAAATAAAATCCATCATGGAATGGTCAGTACCTAAGGATGTAGCGGATATCCGGTCATTCATGGGAATCACCAGATATTATCATAGATTTATAGAAGGGTTTTCCAAGATAGTGTACCCTATCACATCATTACAAAAGAAAGGGACCAAGTTTAACAGTTTTAACAAGCTGAAGGAATTATTGACAACTGCACTCATATTGAAGGTAGGAGACCCAGATAAAGACTTCACCATATGTGTTGATGCAATTAAAGAATGACTATGTGGTTTCCTAACTTAGGAAGGACACGTGATTTGTTATGAGTCCCGAAAATTAAAAGAACATGAGCAAAATTATGTCACTCATGACTTAGAATTAGCAGCGGTAATACATGCCTTAAAAATGTGGCGACACTACATAATGGGAAGAAAATTTCTACTATTGACAGATAATAATGGTGTGAAATATCTGTTTAGCCAACCAGATCTTAACGCAAGGCAAGCAAGATGGCTATCCTTCTTGAATGAATTTGACTTCGAGGTCAGACATATCAAGGGTAAGGAAAATAAAGTAGCAGACGCTTTAAGTAGAAGAGTCCATGGGTTATTTGAGATAAATATCAGCAGGGCAGAAAGTGATCTGGAACAAAGAATAAGGATGACAGGTATGAATGACGAAAATTACACTAAGATAATGGTAGAATTACAAAACAGTACCACAAACTCAGATAAAATAGATCTAAGTGTCGACAAGAAGGGACTATTACGATTTAAAAACAAACTTTACATACCAGATTCAGCAGAGTTAAAGTTAATAGTCTTGGATGAAGTGCATAAGAAATCGTACTCTGGCCATCCAAGATGCCAGAAAATGATAACAACACTTAGAAAAAATTTTCACTGGCCTAATATGAAGGGAGAAACAACATAATACTTGGCCAAGTGCCAATATTGTCAGCAAGTTAAGGCTGAACACCAGCATCCAACCAGCCTATTACAACCATTACCGGTACCAGAGTGGAAATGGGAGACCATATCAATGGACTTTATAACAGGTTTTCCAAAAACTCATAAACAAAATCATTCTATTATGGTTGTAATCGATAAACTCAGTAAGTCTACACACTTTATTCCAGTAAAGTGTACTTTTAAAGTTATAAACATTGCTAAAATATTTATGAAATAAATTTTTAGATTGCATGGTACTCCTAAAATGGTGATTTCAGATAGAGATGTAAAATTCACATCCGCTTTTTGGAAGGATTTGTTTGCAGGGCTAAATACTAATTTGAATTTCAGTATGAGTTATCACCCACAAACGGATGGATAGACCAAAAGGACAAACCAAATCATAGAGGATATGCTCCACATGTACGTAAGAACAAAACCAAACAAGTGGGAAGACTACCTACACTTGGTAGAATTTGCATATAACAATGGGTACCAAACTTCGGCTAAGTTAAGCCCTTTCGAGGTACTGTACAACAAAAAGTGTACGACTCCAATTAGTTGGGATAACCTGGTTGACAGACTCGTGGTTGGACCAGAGATGCTCCAAGAAATGGAGAACATGGTAAGGAAAGTACAACAGAACTTAAAAGAAGTATAACCCAGACAAAAGAGCTATGTAGATCAGAAAAGAAGACACTTGGAATTCCAAGTGGGAGACCATGTTTATTTGAAGGTCAAAGCCCAAAAAAGTTCATTGAAGTTAGGAAACTGTGCCAAGATGGCACCCAGGTTCTGTGGGGCCTTCGAGATACTAGCTCGAATTGGACCCGTAGCATACCAACTTGCACTTCCAACTAATCTAAGAATTCATAATGTATTTCTGGTATCTTTGTTGAAAAAGTATGTTCATGACGCTACTCATATGATTGATTGGAATTTGGTGCAGGTGGAACCTGAAGGAGATTTCCAGGTGGAACCCCTGCATATTCTGGACCGGAGAGAAATAACACTTCGGAACAGAGTCGTCACTCAGGTAAAGGTGCAATGGAAGTGCTTTAGTCCTGAGGAGGCCACTTGGGAGTTGGAGAAATATTTTTGAAGATCTCATCCAATCATGTTCCAAGAAAGGAACGAACATTGAGGATAGTGTTTTATTGAAGGGGGAAAGGATGTGACATCCCCCAAAATAAAGTATTTTTGAAATTTAAAAAAAAAAAATTGTTGGAAAATTATTCTGTTTTTAGTAAATTCGAATTTGGAATTTTTTTGCCATTTATGGCAATTTCGAATTTCGAATTTGATAATTGTAATTGATTATTACGACTGTTGGGCAGAGATATGATTTGACCCAACTAACTATTTGACTATGACACTTGTATGAAAACAAAATATTTTTATATTAATTGCAAGAGGACAAATGGAACAACCATGTTAAAATCAACTGACCATGACTCCATAAGTGGGGAACATGTTGGAACTACCTCTGGGATGATTGTTACAAGGGGAAAATTAGAGATTTGGCCATTGGAAGCCCCTAAAAATTAGGGATTTAGAAAGCTGTGAAAATTCCCAAGGGGGGAAGAAAGACCTAGACAAAAGGATCGTTTTGTAAAATAACATATGTGAGGAGGCAGGACGCTGCCTAGTATGTGGGGGAAAAGAGACTATTGTTTTTTGTTCTTTCTATTATGAACACTATTGATTGAGTGTGAGACAAGAGGAGTCTTCTAAAACTGAAAGACATTGCTGAAGAGGAGTTTTTAGAGTTAGCCCTCATGGATTCATGGTCAGGCTAGGGGGTGGATTGGGCAAGTGATTTGGCTGCCCTATCCTACGGTTGGGAGGAATGTGGTTTTTCCCTTTGTCTCCCCGCGAAGCGATCCAGATATGCGTTCTATCTCCTTCTCATTTTAGAATGACTAAATTGGTTTATTGGCATGTATCTGTCATTTAGGTTTGGAATAATATTATGAATGAATTCTTTTCTCTCTTGTGAAGCATAAAAATTATAGAATGTCACCAGACTTAGTACTGAATATTTTTTGTCGACTTAAAGAAAATAATGAATAATGAGGTTCATTTTCCTTACTTGTGTTACATGAAGAATTCATGTGGCCAATTCTAGAATTTATTCTATAGACTAGATTACTACTGTATATATATATATATATACTTATGTTCGAACTAGTATGGAGTACTAACCTCCTATATATATATACCTGGATTTATTTCTTATAGATATATACGTATATAAGTATGTCTATTTGCTTGGTTGGAACTCAGCATGAACATGATAGAATAATAATTCAGACTCAATGTTGATAACATAAATTATAAGTATATACTTATACAAGTACAGACCTGTCCTACATTCTGTAAGTAATCATTTCCAGCAGGCATGCAATTACGATAACAGGAACATTTACTAAATGATAGGAACTATAGGGAACATTTTTGATATACATATTCCTTTTCCTTATTATCGAGAGTTATCGTAGATTTCTCAGAAAGACTTTGTAACATTATAAAGAGTTGTACATATTTCAATAATTTTAGATGAAAAACCTAACAGTTATACCATACCATACTGAACAACCAAAGTAGGGCAACCAAATTTATATACGATGACAATTTGTATAAAGAAATAATCGAGATGTAGTGTACAGAGTCGGGAATTCTCAATCCTTTTTGTTATATATAGGAAAACTCAAGCCTGTATAATTACTTAATGTATAGATCCAATCAAACCCTTTGTGAATGGAAGTAATATAATTTCATACAATTCGTATATACGGAAGTAAGGAAATTTAAGAATAGATTTGAATGCATCTTAGAATATATCAAGTAGCCTGCCAAACTAATTACAAACTCAGAGTAAATGTTACCTCAGTAAATGTGAAAGGATTTCACACCTAGTACTCTTAGTTTGCCGAAGTCATACGATGTTAAATTTAAAAGTAAAGTTACAGGAATGAAAGAATATGAACTATCAAGAATTCCAATATAATAATAAAATTTAGATCGTATTTTTTTCCATTCCAAAATGTCAAGACAGGGGTCGGTAAAAGAAAACTTGATTAAGCCTTTCATTCAGACCCTTTAGTTTTACATTCAACTCTCATATTGGACCCTGGAAACATTTTTACAAAGATATAAATAGTATACAAATTAACAATCTCTACCATAGTGGGATAAACCTTTCTTCTACCCTGAACGCCTAAGGTTCTTGGAAGGGGTAGAACGGAAACTGAATACCTTTTGTGTGGGTGATCGAAATTGCACTTCATATATTCATGTGACTAAAACCATGTACATTGCAAAAGATATCATTATAGTATTGATCAATAGAGATAAGAAGTTTTAAGTTCATATTAAGAAAATAGCCAAATTAATACTCATCTGTAGTTGAAGGGGTTCGACATCCTTCACCACTGCAACGAACTGCATGCCTCCTAGGCCGAGAAGGGAGGAGGGGCCCAAAATCTCCCTAGTGGGTGCCCTTGAAAGAAAAAAAAATCAAAGAGGCCCACCAATAGCTTTATAGACTAGTAAATACCCAGAAGAAAATTTTAAAGGTTGTTTATTCGAATGCTGAACATATATCTATAGGTCATACGACAAGTATAAACCAACATTTAACTCGAAATAAAATTTAAATATGAGCTGTTGCGGGCCAATAAACAATAACACTAATTTTTGTTTCGACTCTGTAATTTAGATTAGATACAGACACAACACAGTGCCGAAAAACCCAGTCGCGCTTACCCTTTGAAATGCATTTTGATTTGTAAGAGGAGGAGCAAGAACGACATAAACCCCAATCGCCCTTAGTATGTTTCATAGAGTATAATCTTTGTATTAAGATTTAGACCAACTACCAACCCTTTTTATGAGCAGCCCCCAAACAAGAAGTGTATAGTTAAATGTTTTCATCGAATAGTCGTACAACCGAGAACCTGAGAATAACTTTGTTACTAGACGCCCAACCAGGATAGTGATGACATTCAAAGCGTGCCCGAGTGACTCATGTATTGGAAATTAAGCATAGCAGTGGGAACATACGAAACCCTAACCTAATAAACTCCAGAGCCATAGTTATGGAAAATCATGGTGTATGCTAGAGAGAAATCCAGTACTTAAACTAGTGAATACAGGAAGTAACAAAAACGAAAATGCTACCTACAAAAATTCATGAATAGGAATTATAAATAACAATAAGTCAGAGCGACCTTGCAGAGCGTTTGATTAAGGATTTCTTCTTTAGAATTAGATGCTTACCGATAGGAGGACTAATCCTTGGAGGCACTCCTTGCCACCATCCTCATGCCGAGAGCGGTCCAGAAGCACAAGGAAAGTGTAAGGCATTTTTTTTGGAACAACTTTGTTCAGAATGACATTAGACAACTACGGTTACCCTAAAACCCTGAACCTCAAGCTTATTGAATGCGAAGAGTACAATCGAGAATGCGCCATGTGATATGAGCGACTTGGTGTGTTTGGATTGGATGAGGGTACAGGGTCAGCCCTCGTCCCTCGTCCACCTCCATTAATGGCTAGTTAGATATTAACTCCCGACTGCCAACCTCCTATCATTTTAATTTATTTCACGAAGACAAGGGTGAGCCTCCTCGAAACCCTATGTTCTAAAAATATCAACCTTTGATTACTTCTAGTCAGGTTAGTACCTGTAGTTACACTGTGCCTAAACCTGGGAAGATTAACCAACTGTCTAATTAGAGTTATGTTATTAACTATAACTTAGGATGCATGTGAAGAAAAGACTCTATGTCTACAAGTAGTTACCAAGGGAGTCATCGAAGTCATATTTACCTAGGGAAAGCCAAATAGTTAAGTGCAATGACGAAACAATTAAAGTTTGACACCGTTACAATGTGTACAATGTATTATTCGTGGTTTTGGAGTCTAAAGTTGCATGTCTATTTTTTAAAAAGAATCTAGGGACCTAAGTCCTAGGGTCATGTATTTCCCTTCTTCCAAAGGATAACCTTTTAATCCTCTTGTAAAAGCTAGTAGGACTTAAGAAAAAATTGAAAGAAAATCTCTGGATGTTGAGTCTGTTATATGCGGAAAGGGAAGGTGAATACTTTAGGTATCAAAGTTTCACAATAGGATTAAATGGGTATTTCGCTAATTATGAGTATGTGTTACAGTTTTAGAGGTTTAATGTACCTTAGCAGAATTTATTTTTTATGATGAAATTGAGGTCTATTACAGGTCTCATTTAATTTGGGGAATAAAACATACCAAATATAAACCTTAATACATATATCCTCCAACCAAACCAATTAATTGGTTAACCATAACAATATATCTCAACAACCATATATGGTTTTTTCCCAATAAAATATGGCCTATGCAATGGAAACCATAAATAATAATCATATGGTCTTTAAAAATCCTATATATAATATATGGCCAACTAATTTTTGGTGAACCATATACATGGTTAAAATCTGTAACCATATGACGTAATCCATCCATATGATATGATTCCCCACTTTTAATGGTTTTGACCATTTTTTAAATGGGTGTGAAATATATATTTTAACAACCATATAATATATATGGTTTATAAAAATATATCATATAAAAATCAACATATTTTGAAATAACCAAATCCACTTTTAATGGATTTTGGATCCTCTTTTAATGGAGATTGGATCAACTTTTAATGGAATGTGATTTTTTTATTAAATATTTGTTATATGTTTAAAATTAATTTCAATTAGTTTGTTAAATAAAGAAACCATAACCAATGAAATATTCCATGACTACCCATGCACCACATGGTTCCATGTGTCACTTGCTCACTAGTCCACCTTTTTACCACATGTCACTGCCACATAATCAATGCCACATCATCTTGTCATTTCAACGTGCCATGTCAACATGCCACATTAGCACTTTCATGCCATCATTTCCATGTCCTCACTACCACATCAGCATGACACATCATCATTGCCATGTGTTTCTGCCACTTTGAATTTTTCCCTATTGGACGAGAAATTCGATTGATCATAAAGTTTGCATATAGAGGCCATCTGAGCTCTCATTCATGCCATTGGAAATCTCTCGTTGAGCTCTTCGAAATGGTGTCGATCTTGAGGAAATATGAGGACTTTGAAATTTTATCCATCCTGGATCCTCCTAGATCATTCCTCCCCATTGAGAAGCTTTTGAACCACCAAAATTTGATCATTCATTAATTAAGCAATGACATTTCCTCCCCACTTGTTCAAAATACACCCATCGTGACTATATAGTGAAAACCTCATGCATCGCAACAAATTTTCCAACCATGGTAAAAAATGCAATTATAGTTTTATATAAACATTCATTTCCTTACTTCCACAATATTGTGCATGCACTATCATGTCTATCAACCAGAAAAAATTGATTAGAAATAATAAGAAATACATTAATTCCAAAGGAAATGAATTAACTCATTTCTTTATCTTCTGAACAAGTATACCAAATGATTTTACCCACTCATGAAGATGACCCGGATCACAACCTGGAGACATATATGCTACATCTATACTAGAAACTGATATACCTTTGATACCCATATCTGTAATCATTGTCTCGTCACCGGAATTGGACCCTGAGTCCTATTGCATCCTAGCAGCAGTCTTTTGTTCCTCCTTTTTCTAGAACTTCTTTGGTAACAAATCAAGATGATATTTCCAACAATGATCTTCATCATGCCCCTTCTTCTTGCAATTATTCCATGAGATCTTCTCTGTCTTCACTATAGCTATTTTCTTTCCACCTTTCTTTGACTGCTTCTCAAATTTATGTGGTCCATTCTCCATAGCATGATTTCCTTTGCTAGATTCAATATGAATAGCTTGTATTAACACTTCACTATTATTAGTAGAATGAAACATCAAAATAGTATGACGAAGATGAGAATGTAAGCCACCAATGTATTTAAGAAGAGTTTCATGAGTGTGTAATGGAATTTCCAATGCTAAAGCCTTCTTCTTGAATTCTTATATATAAGATTGAACATTTTTCCCTTTTAATTGTTTTATATGTAACCATTAAATCATGTATGTTTCAGTGTATGCCAAAGCATAGAATTTCTTTCTCATTGCAGAAATAAATTCAACCCAAGAAGAAATTATTTTACCATGTTGTACCAAATATGCTTGAGCTTGACTCTCCCACCATATGAGATTTATACTGCTCATGCAGAGAGTATTCAACTGAATCTTTGTAGTGTCCTTTTTTTATATTTTTCACACTGCAATAAACTTCTATCTAGTTTACCCAGTTACCTAATTTCTCTGCATTTAATTCTCCATCATAAACAAGAAAGTCAAATTTAACATCTAGCTTTAGTAATGGCATATCATGATAATGAATAGGTTTTTTAAAATGATTATTCTTGGAAGAATATTCACTTGCACCATCAGTAGATGATGACGACGATGAGGGTGAAGAAGGTTATGAAGCCCCACCACCTTCGCCTCCTCCTTCTGCTTTCACTGAATATTCACCTTCTCCAATTATTTGACCTCTTAGTTTCTATCTTTGAGTGTAAAGTTCTTGCACCATGGATTGCATTAACTTAAATTCCTTGAAGAAATCATCTTCAGATTCCTAAGGACCTAACCTTCTTAGTGAATCCATCTCATGTTTATGAAGTTGCTTTTGGATTTCTGGATCGTAACTTGCAATCTTTCCTTTACCTCACTTGAGTCTAGATCTTCTAAGAATGGACCTATCAACCATGCTCTGATGCCACTTGATTTGAGAAGTCCTTAGTCACTAATTTAATGATTAATCCTTCATTGATAAAAAAATATTTTCTCAGTTAACATGGTCTTTAAATTGACAGTGCAACTTGCATTGTTATGTAGATAGCTTCACTTTAAATAGAATATTTTATGAAATTAACTTGCATAACCCATTCACATATGTAAATTGTGAAAAGTAAAGAGGAGAGATCAAAGAGAACAAAATTACACAAATATACCACAACTTGATAATGGAGTTCTCCAGACACACTGTCTATGTCTCTGGGTCCGCTTCTTGTAGAGTGGCCTTTTCAATAAATCAACAAAATTGAAAAAATTACATCAACATATCCAACTTCTGGAATGACTCTAAATTTTGTTGCCCAGATCCAGTTTTGGTCTGCACCATTGTGTCTGCCTCATAATTTTGATAAAAGATGCCTATACACATGGCTATGTTCTGTTTTGGGCTTCCCTCCTTACCAACAAGCCTATTGGGCATGGAAATTGCCTCTCCTTAATGGTAAAAATCCCCCTTGGTTATATACCAAAGGGTCAATACTTCAAGTCTTCTTTCCCCACATTTAATGGGATTTGGTCTCATTTAATTTTGGGAACAAAGCATACCAAATATCAAATTTAATACATATATGGTCCGACCAAACCAATTAATTGGTTAACCATAAAAATATATCTCAACAACCATATATGGATTTTCCCCAAAAATAGATGTCCTATGGAATGAAAACCATAAATAATAATCATATGATCTTTAAAAATCTCATATATATTATATGACCAACTAATTTTTGGTGAACCATATATATATATATATATATATATGGTTAAAATCCATAACCATATGGAATAATCCATCCATATATGCTTTCACCATTGGGAAATGTTCAATTCTCGTTAGGGCCTAACCTGAAGCCATGAGGACACCTTGAGGTAGTGGTCGAACATGTGGTTTCACCGAAATATATTATATTAAAATGATATCGTGACCCTTGCACAAGTAAGTGGATTAAATCCCACCCCCATGTTCTTCAATTTTTTAATGTCCATTGGATGTAGCTTGGTTGGTTGGAAGGAATGATTGTTACCCTCCCCACCCAAGTTCAATTCCTTGTGAGTGACATGTTGTGCCCTTAAATGGGTCTATAAGATTATGTTTCTGGTGAGCCCTCAATATCATGAAAATACTCGGCCTCCCTATGTTCTCTTGGATATTTTAGGGGGGGGGTGGATTTCAGGGACGTAGCGAGGACCGATATCCGATGTCGTGAACCACATGAAAAAAAAAAATCCATCCATATGATATGATTCCCAAATTTTAATGGCTTTGACCATTTTTTTAAATGGTCATGAAATATATGTTTCAACAACCACAGAATATATATATTCCATAGCCATATATCATATAGAAAATTGACATATTTTAAAATAACCAAATCCACTTTTAATGGATTTTGGATGATCTTTTAATGGAGATTGGATCCACTTTTAATGGAATATAGTTTTTTTAATAAATATTTGTTATATGTTTAAAAATAATTTGAATTTGTTTGTTAAATAAATAAACCATAAGAAATGAAATATTCCATGACCACACATGCACCAAATGGCACCATGTGTTACTTGCTCACCGGTCCACCTGTGTGTGAAGTGTCACTACCACATCAACACTGCCACATAATCACTACTACGCCATCATGCAATGTCAACTTTCCATGTCAGTATGCCACATCAACACTACCATGTCATCATTGCCACGCCATCATGACACATCATCATTGCCACATGTCTCTGTCACTTTGACATTTTCCCTGTTAGACCAGAACTTTGACCAGTCATAAATTTTGCATAGAGAGGTCATTTGATCTCGCATTCTCGTTGTCAAAAATATCTTGTCAAGCTCTTCGAAATGGTTCTGGTATTGAGGCGATCTGAGGACTTCAAAATTTTGGCCATCTTGGATCCTCCTGGATCAAAATGCATGACATGGCTCTCCTTGACTCGATCGAACAACGACTTCAAATTCTTCCAGACTTGATGAGGGAAGTTGATTTCACAAAGGTGAAATCAAATCTCCCATGAGATAGAAGTCATGATGATCCCTATAACATCATGCTTCTTTCCATCAACAATGAAACTCGCGTGGTCATCTATTGGATCTAGAATCAAAATCTTCATATACTACCACAGTCCTTTTATTTTTAGTAGTATTTTCATATCCGGTGCATCAATTTTTAAAGCCATCTTCGGTATCTAGATATAAATTTTATTTTCAAAGGTTCCAATCAACAAACCACTGGCCCAAATTCAATCACATAATAGATACGACTTAGCAAGGTTTGCAAATAATTGGTCGAGGTTTTAAACCATAAGATTTGATACCATGTTGGGGAATAGGGTTGAACCAATAACGAAAATAGAAAAAAGCGCTTATGTAGATAATTCAAGAGGAACAAAATTTTGAAGATAAGGATGGTGTCTAAAGACACTATTACAATACTTAAGAAAGGTGCACTGTGATCATAAAATCATAGTTCATATTTGATCTCTTGATTGTCATGATATACTTAATGATAATGACCCAAGGGGTCTGCTATTTATATCCTAAATATATAACCAACTTCCATAGAATCTATAAGATCTTATCCACATGTAACCATCGATTGTTAGAGTTGACTCCACCAAATATGCACTGTCCAGTCAGCTAAAAAATGATACTCGATCGGACTGCCTATGCATCCAACTCGTATTCAATTGTTGGGTTGGTCGATCCACTGCTAGTAAACTACCTAACAGATAGGTACGTCGACTACTCAACTGACTAATCTAGTTTCTTGGTCAATCGTTCGACCAACTATATCCACGACCAACTATATCCATATGTAGGTCGATTGCTCGACCAACTAAACCCAAGAGATGTTCCAAAAACCAAAAGTCACATCACTTTGTATTTATAAACTGCAAACTAATTAAAAGTAAAAAATGTTCGACTCTAAACCAATTACCCATTCGAAAGATAAAATAAATTAAATAATTTTTAAAATTAAATAACAGAAAGACTAACATTAAAAAAGTGTTCCATTATTAAGTCACATCACATCCAATATATTTATGTGAATTAAAAAGCCTATTTTAAACATTTTTTCCAAGATTGCAATATATATATATATATATATATATATATATATATATATCTTGAGTAGGCCTAATAGTTAAGAACATATGTTTCATCCTAAGAGATCACAAGTTCAAATATAAAGGGTTGTAAGATAGGATAAGATATGTATACATGATCCCTTGTCTTACAAAAAAAATAGAGTTCTCATAAATCAATTTGATGTCTAACTAAACAATAACCTTAAAATTATATTATTAATATTATTATATTTAAAATTTCTCTAATAAACAAAAAGAAATATCCGATTAAAAATTTGTAGCCACAATGACATACCTATCCCTTTGAAATTCCCACCAACAAAACCTCTGAAAAAAGATGGAATTTTGGTCTTGGAGCAGGTGGAAAAAATGGATGTGCGTACGCTGGGTTGAGATATAATTGACCATAATGGTCGACAAAAGATATGGAATGTAGGCCGTAACATGGCTGTTGGTCTCGATATGTCTCTTTCTCGAGGATGTTGTGGACACACGCCATTGCTATTTAAAGGATTAAAATAATAGGAGCTAATGGTGTTACGGGATTCCGTTTTGGGATTCCGTTTTCTTTTTATGTTGGTTTAAAATTTTTGTTTCTATATTAAATTAGAAATAAAAATATTATTGTGTACAGAGGTTTTTAATTTATTATGGAAGAGATGTTCATATAACATAACACATTAAAATAATAATAATAAAATAAATAAAATGATAAAAATTTAAGTCAACTCAATTATTATATATATATATATATATATCAACTTCACTTTGGTATATAACTATTTTTTAATATATTTAAAAATATATTAACATTTTTTAATATATTAATATATTTTAATATTTTAATATTAAAGTATTAAGTTAATATAGATTCATCTTAACCTCTAATTTATAAGAGTCTATTGGGATCAAATATTTTTTTTAGAGTCCAAAACAAGAAAAAAAATTTAAGGTTTGTTCGTGGAAAAATTTGATTCATCTAAGTGCTTTATAGATCCGAGATTAAGATGGATTTATACTAGTATATAATGAGATTTTAAAACATTGTTTTTGAATTTAGTTAAATAATATTTTTAAGTTTATGTTAAATTAATAAATTATTTATTACATCTCTTGATGGGGTGTTATTTGAGACGGGATGGAAATTAAACAACGATCGAGAGGATCACACACCTGGGAACACATGTCTTTCATAGCCTCAAAATTCATGTTACCCTCCCTTCCACAGTATACAAACTGTATTAGCATTAAACTGGGTATTGGCTACATGGTCCTGAAGGTTAAACGTTTCTAGATGCGCTAAGGTTGGCAACTGTGGACGAGGTACTTCCAAATCGTGGACATAACTCCTAATCCTGTGAAAAAATCAGAGAACGTGAGGGCATTCACAATAACAATTTATGGCATTTTCAATCTGAGCTCGATAGGAGATGAGATTAAATTCGATGGTCGGAATAATTGGAAACATTCCTCAAGTAGTGGCATTAGAGAGGTGTATGGTAAGGAAATCCTCATGGTGCAATGAAGGGCTCATTCCAACCGCAACAACAACGCTCGTCCACCTCAGATGGACAAACCCTTGCTAGCAGAGAATCAGGACTCCAACAACATATAACAACCACCTGCAACGTTCGATGATTGGGTTTGTCACATGGAATGGTTTGACGTGGAAGGTCACTCCTTGGGCTATGCTCCCTTTCCTCTTTCTTTGCCTTGAACACCAGCAGGAAGTCCACCAGGGGAAACCCGCCTAGTGAAAGTTCAATGAGTCACGATGGAAGTAGAGGGGAAATCCATCCCCGAATCCAGTCTCAGAGGAGTTTGAGCGGAGTCAGAGCTTGAGTCCTTCAAGAAATGGGCAGGTGATAGAGGTCATGCAACAACTTCTGTTTGAAATTCGACGTGAGATGGAAGACCTCACCTTTTGCATGGAACTCATGAACCATCATATTTACAAGCTCATGACCCTCTATGTGCATCTTGTTCCTCTCAGAATCATTCTTGCAGGCGTAGGATGCAATGCTCCTTCAAATTCTTGTTCGTCTACCTCCGCCATATCTAAGCAACTCCAACTCAGGTGCCCTAGGTCATGATTATGGTCAATAGATAATTTACCACTGTTTTCCCTGTTTTGTTTAAGTCAATTAAGATGATAGGTTGTCTTGTTCTAGTGAGTCATATTTTAGGTGCAGGTTTTTTGAATTTCAGATGACAAACTTTCATTTTGGGGATGGTACATTTGAATGTGAATACTTTGTGAACCAGGGTTGGTTTCCTCTTAATGGAACCTCTCACTTTACTTCAAGCTGTGTAAATCACTAGAACTCTTGAATGCACTTTAAAATCTTTCTTATTAAAAAATAAAAACAAATTATTTATTACATTAAAAATAAATTGTTTTCTTATTTCATATCAATTATTAAAACTTTTATAAAGATATTATATTATAATAAAATCTATAAATTTTATAATTTAAATTTAAATTCCAAAATATCGATTTAATGTGTAACCATTACAATTAATTATAATTTTTGTATTCAAAATAGTATTGAAAAATATATTATTTCTCAATATAAAATTATTAAAAAAATATTTTTATAAATCATATTCTATAGTTTGTCATTTCCTTATTTCATATTAATTTTTTTATAAACATCTTATATTATAATAAAATTTATCTATTTATTAATTTTATTTTTAGTTTAAAATAAAATTTTCAATTATTAATTTAATATAATATCTAATTACTCAAAACCTAATGGCCAAGACCTAATAACCAGGGAGCCCGTTACCCAACATTCAATGATTGGATTGGATTGCTTAGGTGATAAATACTATGATGGATTCATTGATGGATCGAAGAAGCATATAACATAATATACACCAGACAGGTACCCCTTATTTTACATAATGGTACCCCTTATTTTACATAATTTTTAATATTATTGATGAAATTATTTATATTTATTGTAATCTTATTAATGATAATAAATATTAATTTATTCAATTTTTTATAATTTATATATAAATGTATTTAGATAGACATTAATATATATATATATATATATATATATATATATATATAATCATTTTCTAATCTAAATTTATAATTTATTAATCTATAAAGGTGAAATAAAGTTAGAATTTTTTTTTGAAAGTAGATAATAGAAATGACATAATAAAATAAAATAATTTATTTATTTCTATAGATGTTTTTGGATTTAGTTACACTGAAATGTTTACACCTATTGACAATGGGCAGATTTAATAGGGGTTTAGTGCTTAATAAGTTTTCTATGGACATGATTAAATATGGCTGGAATATTCTTAGTAGTCACACAAAATAAATGACTGTGATTTCAATCATTAACTTCCTAGCTATTATAAATATATCTGTTTATGTGTTTATTTTTTTACATTTAATAATCATATTAAAAAATTACTTTGATAGCTAACTGATTGCCAAGTAAGTGATTAACAGAAATTAAAATATTAACACCATATAAATAAAGCTCAACCGTTTATTTGTTAATCAACAATAAAATATGATATATTCTATAAAAGATTTGTTTCATCTTATCAGCCTTTCAACATTAACCAACAGCTATTTAGCTGTTGTGCTATAACAAAGTGGAATTTAGTGAAATTCAATTGAAGTCAAATAAAAGTATTTATAATTTTATATTTTGTAATAAATTAATTAATTTTAAAGAAAAGAATTAAATAATTATAATTTTATTAGAATTTACTTAATTTTTTTATTAAATTAAATTAAATATATTAAGTATGTTTAATGATTAAAAACAAATGTTATTTTAACAATCAAATCATTACAGAAAAAGTCAAATCATTACAGGGAAAGGTCCCTTTCTGTCCTAAATAAGAAGATCTTATACAGCAATCTGGTAGACTTTACTGTAAACTTTTATCAGTGAAAGCGACGATACTATCGAAGAACTGACAAACCCTGAAAGCAGGTTGAATTTAAAAAAAGTGGAAGAAGTGGATGGGCGTATTTCATGGTGGTAGCTGTTAGAAACGTGGAGGGTGTTGTTGACTACTGCGCGTCGGGATATAGTGTACCAGATCGGTCGCTCGAACATATGGTATATAGTTGATAGGTGGATGTTGGTAGGAATATGTATCTCTCCATAGGGTGTTACGGGCAAGGGCCATTCCTATGAGCGCCATGCTGACATGGCATGTTTGATGTTTTCAGAGGCTGTGTGGGATTGCAGGTATACTAATATTGGCTTATTTTAGACAGGTATTTGTGGTGGGATTATTTTTTCAAACATTTGAAGTTTCAAATGATCATTATAAAAAATGGAATGGAATTGAGTTTCAAATTCTTTTTCTGTTTTTTTATTATATTATAACTAGCACAGTCTCAAACTCGGAGTTCGTGGCCGATGAATGTCTAAAGGTTTTCATTGTTTTCACTGATGAACCCTAATTTACACAGCCGCAAAGCATTGCTGCAGAGATGAGCGTTTCAACAATTTATTTCTTGCACAGCCGCAAACTCTTATTTCTTGTGCGTTTCAGCTACTATTATTTCTTGCTCCCTTGTAAATTGCGGGACCGCGAAATAACAGTCGAGGAGCTGGCCGCTCCGCTCCACCCCTCGGATTCTCGTTACAATCTTGTTCAGGCCGCTTAGGTTGGTCTAGAAAATGAAACGCTAATCACTCAGACGTGGCAATCACCTAGCCACTATAGTAAATTTTAAATATGATCAAATAAAAGTAAAAAATTAAACATGTAAACCATGTCTTTATAATAGTGAGGAAGTTAGTGGTTGAAATCACAACCATTGATTTATTGGGACGACTAAGAATATTCCATCAATATTTAATCTTGTCCATACAAAACTGATTAAGCACTAAAAACCTATTAAATGTTCCCATTGTCAATAGGTGTATTTCGGGGGTAATTATTTTTGTCTACAAATTTACATTTTAAAATAATCTGTGTTATTAATTTTTTTTTTTATGAAAATGTATTTATATTTTAATTTTAAAAATTCAAAAGCATATATATATATATTGAAATTTATAATATTTGTATTTAAATTTAGTTTTAAGTTATTTTCTGGTAAATTTTAGAATCAAGATACAAAGTTTGTTAACAAGAAGATAACCATTACAATAATATATTTGTTAAGAGTTTAACATGTTATTTGCAGAATAACAAACATTTTTCTCAACCATCTAAACTAACCTCATAAACAAATTATAAAAACAGATTACTTATTATATACAAATTCAGTTTTCTAATTTACTTCATATTTATTATTTTTATCAAAATTAAAAAAAAAAAATTATATTATAATAAAATTAAAAAAATATATATATTTTTAATAAAATTAAAAAAAAAAAATATTTTTTTAATAAATCAATTTAATATAAGATGATCATTGCTTAATATAAAACTAATCATTCAACTTATGGAGCAATGAAGCTAATCATTCTACTAGCATTTTTACTTGACCAAAATCTCGTAGATCGAACACACTTCTTAGATATAAAGATGATATGTATTCATGTTCAGTATAAGAATATATTCAGATTATTCTTAAACATAGAACTAAAAGCAAAGAGTTCTCTTAAGAATTGTAATCCAATTTATAGTTGTAAAATTCAATTTCTCGGTGCAGTTTTTTTTTAGGAATTGAAATTACTTGGTACGGAAAATATATATTATTTTAAGCTAGCGTTACATAAATTAAATATTATGTTATCTAAAGTTTTAAATAATTTTTTTCGCCGAATTTTAAATAAAATTTTATATCCATTCCACGAGTAATAATTAAAAATTAATATAAAAATTGTAACATATTTCAAATAAATATTTAAAACAAATATGATAAATTTGAATTTGATGATTGATAATTGATGATGATGATGATGATTAACTTCCACTAAGACTTAATTGGTCTATCGGACCTTAAGAGGGTAAGTGATTACTTGTGATTCTTTAGAATTTTGTTTCTGTGCTAGAAAAGCATCAAGATAAGTTTTCCAAGATCACCATACTTTTGTTGAGTTAATAGGTTAGGAAGGTTGGTAGTGTCATCAATATTTTGAAAATGAGATCTAATATGGGTATAGGCTAGACAATGTAAGAGAAAGTGCTTTTCATCTTCAACCTTCTTAGTGTCACAAAGGTGACACACTCTTTCATCCCATGGCGTTTTAGGAATTGACCAACGCCCAGTTTCACTATGGAGCTCGTGAGAATTTGTTCTATCTTAGCAATGCTTATTTTTTTCTTTACA
>ML796330.1:124081-172576 GCA_009831015.1 Picea engelmannii | reverse complement strand
TTCTTTTTAATAATTAAAAGACTAAATTCCCTCACTCCCCCAAAATCGCTCCTTAAATTTCTCCTAGGGTTCCTAGATCCCCTCTCATGCTTTTAATCACTTTCCTAAAATGAAGTTTCTGAAATTTAGTAACTTCTTAAATGATGATTCCTTTTTGCTTTTTACCCTATGTCCCCTACTTTCCAAAATTAAGTTTCCTTTATTTGTAGTTTCCATATTTCCATTTTTATTCCTCTCTTTTATTATTATTTTATTATTATTTAAACCCAAAAGATAAATGCAGATTTTTAATCTTTTCAATAGATATGTATATATATATATATTTTTATTCCTAGCTTTATACTCCCACCCTTTAATAATTTTTTATTTCTTCTTTATCATTTGAAAGCCAAGGGTTTTGTTTATTTTATTTCCCCCATTACTTTACCCCCTTTACTTTTAAGAAGAATTTAATTAACACCTAGGAGGGTTTTAGTTTACGCCCTATGTTTATTTTGTAGGATCTTTTCTTAGGGCTTGTCAAAATCTATCTTAGAGAGGTTTTAATTTAGGTTTTGATTTGAACAGGGCGACAATTTAATTAGGGGAGTCATTTTTAAGAATTTTTATCAGGCGTTAAGGTCTAGGGTCATCTAGGTTGTCTAATCATCATCATCAAGACGACGTTCCCTTCAGGACGCACTACGTGCTCCAAGGGTGCCACTTGCCTTGCTTGCTTCGGTTGCGCGACGTGCCCTTCAGGATGCACCACGTGCTCCAAGGGTGCCTCTCTCTGGCTTGACGGATTGGTAGACTCTATAACCCCTGGAGTCAACACTCCGCCAGGTGAACTTGTGGGAGACTAAGGGATCTAAGGAATAAGTCCCCCGCCTTATTGCGTGCCCCTTAGAATCATCATGAGCGACTGTCGCAGTCTTCCCTCACGGCATCGTGGATCCTCTCGAACTAGGTAATCGTTAACCTACAGTTCGAGCCACGGCGGGGGTGCCAGTAGGCTGTGGCAGGGCTGCTGTCCACACCTCTCCCTCAATCTCTCTGGAACTCGTGTGTGGCCCCTTTACTCCATATGTGAGTCTTGGTCGACAAGCTATCATCAATCTGCATCATCAACCACCATGTCAGATCATGTCAACCACATATCATAAAATCAATAGCATATCATCAAAACAAAACAATATCACCGTAAATGAAACGACCCAAATAGACCACTCCCTGACTCAATCCAGAGTCCAAGGGAGTTCCACCGATGCCTCTGCATCCTCAAGGTCCGAACCCTGCACACTCAATGAAACTGAGTCAGCAGCACCTGTCTACATCAAGGTAGTAAAAACATCCTGTCATATAACTTAACGCATCATATTGAAGGAAAAAGTTTTATCATCATAAAAATCCAGATCACTTGCGAGCAAGTGTCCTCAAAGAATAAGTTTGGTAAGTGCACCAGAGCGGGATGTTACACAAAATTTTATTGTGAAACGGATTTTGAGAGGACCACTTTGATCCTGCGGTTAATGATTTTTGCTATCACCTTATATATTCAGTTGCAGAGTGAGATCGGTCTGAAGTCTTCCATTGAAATGGGATCATCCTTCTTTCAAATGAAGGAAATGAACGTATAATTGAAAGGAATATACATATACCCATTTTTCCTTGACTCTTTCACGACTTTGAGTAGATCCTTTCCTACTAGGTAAAAATATCCCACAAAAAAATCCATGGGCCACTCATCCGGTCTTGGGATTTTGTATTTTTGAAAACTGAGCACCACTTCTTTCAATTCTTCATCAGATACTTCCTCGAATAAATTTCTATTGTATTCATCCTCCAAAAAGCTAGGATAGTTAAGGGAAATATTAATGATGGCATCTAGGGTTGCTTGTCTTTCAATAGAGAAAAGAGTTTGGAAATGTTGGGATCCATGTTGTGTCAGGTCCTTGAAAGAAGTGAGTTGATGTCATATTGGATCCTTTAGTCCCCAAATTGTGTTTGCCATTTTTATTCCTTTTGCATAATCTTGGAAGAATTTTGTATTCTCTTCCCCACTGTGAGGCCAAAGAACCCTGCTTTTTAGTCTCCATTCCTATTCTCTTGAAAGGAGGATTATTCTTATCTTTTTTTCTAATGACAATAGAGCCTCTTTGTCTTCTAGAGATGAGAAACATCCTTTTTTCATTATCATAGATTGATTGTAGTCCAACCTCTATGTTGATGAGTTCCTTCTCCATCACCTGTTTTTTCTTTCTTGGCCATTCAATTGTGGCATGTTTGAAGTTTTTTAGATTATTTTCAAACTGGACAACTTCCCTCTCATATTGGTTTAGAGAGATCCATAACTATTTCACTAGATTGATAAAGTTCTCCTCCTTTAATGAAGACGAATTAAATTTAAAAGGGCTTGCTGGTTTTCTTGAGTTTCCTACAACCTGCAGGAAAATGGGATAGCGATCTCATTCTCCTCCAGTTCCCACCCATTTTCTAAGGAGAATACCTTCCTCCACTAGATGGGTGGATATTAAGAAATGATATATCCTTTTATCAATATGCTCATCCCTCATCATCTTATTTCTCCAAGTTGGACATTGTTAGGAACCAAATATCAATATAGCATAGAAAAACCTCAGAATAATTACTCAACGCCTTGAAAAAGAGAGAAATTTAGATAATAAGCCTCTTCGAGGGGGAAACTTCCTTATGCCCACATAAATCTTCAATTACAAGATGATTCCAAATGAAAATGTCTCCTTGGTATATATAGGAGACTAGGAGGTATAATTACAACTAATAGACTAAAGATGACATAAATAAAATAACATTACTAATGTAATATGCCCCAATTAAGGGGTAATGAGCCACTATTTAGGGCTTAACATGACCCTCCCCTTGAGACAGGTGTTGTCCGCAACGCTTGAGTAACTCTGGATGCTTCTGTATAAAACACTCATCTTCCCAAGTGGAATATTCAACCTGTAGTTTCCTCCATTCAAGGAGATACTCTGAAATGGATCTATTCCTCAGCTAGCAAATTCTTGTGTCAGTGATGGCTTCATGCTCCAATATGATTTTTCCTTCCTCGTCAATTTCTGGAAATATATTTTGAATTAGGATCTTGTCACCTATAACCTTCTTTAAGCATGAAACATGGAAAACTGGGTGTACTCGTGAAGATGCAGGCAACTCCAATTTATATGCCATAGTACCAATATTTTGCAATACCTTATAAGGGCCATAGTACTTTGGTGATAATTTATTATCCTTCATGGCTTGCTTGAGGGACATCTGTTTGTATGGTTGTAGTCTTAAAAACACCCAATCCCATACTCCAAAACTTCTTTCACTACGATGTTGATTTGCTTGTTGTTTCATGCGATTTTGTGCCATGGTCAGGTTGTCCTTTAATATTTGGAGAATTTTTGGTTGATGCTCAATGTGATCTTCCACTACTTGAACCTTAGATTTTTATTTTAGAGAAGAAGTGATGGAAGGAGGATGGTATCCATAGATTTCCATAAATGGTGTCATTTGTGTTGCATTATGAAAGGAAGTGTTATACCACCATTCTTCCAAGGGTAACCATTTGAACCATTGTGTTTGTTTATCAGAGACAAAGCAACGAAGGTAGCCTTCTAGACATTTGTTCACTATCTCAGTTTGTCCATCAGATTGAGGATGATAGNTTTGAACCATTGTGTTTGTTTATCAGAGACAAAGCAACGAAGGTAGCCTTCTAGACATTTGTTCACTATCTCAGTTTGTCCATCAGATTGAGGATGATAGGATGAGCTATGAGCCAATTGAGTACCCAAATAAGAAAATAATTCTGTCAAAAAATGTCCAGTGAAGATGGGATCTCTATCACTTACAATAATCTTTGGGTTTCCATGTAGTTTTTGAACTGTCTCCATGAATACGGTGGCAACTGTACTAGCTTTGAAGGGATCATAGAGTGCACAAAAGTGTGTGTACTCGGTTAGTCTATCAACAATCACCATGATGACACTCTTTCCTTCAAACTTCGGTAACCATGTGATGAAATCCATGGAAACCTCCTCCTAGCACTGACTTGCGATGGCTAATGGTTGTAAAAGACCTGGTGTATTAATTGTTTCCACCTTATTTTGTTGACAAACCAAATATTCTACTGCAAACCTTTGAACATTAGTTTTAAGGCCATACGAAAAAAATTTGTTCTTGACCCTATGGTAGGTTTTTAAAAATCTTGAGTGCACTCCTACTGGAGCGGTGTGCAATTCCAATAGTACCTTTTTTTTGAGTTGGGAGTTCTTACATAAATATAAGCGATCTTTGTACCATAGTGAATCATTTTTCCATGTAAATGTATCTGATGTACTATAATCTTGCTGCAACCTTTGAATGAGAGTCCACACTTTTTTGTCATTATTCCATTCATCCCTTGCTTCTATTATCCAATCATGTTGGATGATCGAGATAACATAGAGAAAGGCCTCAACATCTTCATTGTTCCTTGAGAGTGAATTTGCCACAACATTTTGCTTCCGTTTTTTATATATGATTTCAAAATCATAACCCAATATCTTGGTTACCCATTTTTGTTGTTCTTATGAAGATAGTCTTTGTTCCAAGAAGTATTTAAGACTATCATGATATGTTTTGACCTTGAAGTGCCTACCTATTAGGCAAGGACACCATTTCTTCAATGCATGTAGCATTTCCATCATTTCTTTCTCATAAATGGGTTTGTGTAAGTCCTTTCCCTTGAGTGGTCGACTTTCAAAATCCAGGGGCCTTCTTTCTTGCTTTAGGAAAACACCAATTCCATTTCCCGAGGCATCATATTCCACAATAAAGGTTTTTGTGAAGTTTGGAGTCGTCAAGGCAGGTGCTTTGCACATCACCTCTTTAAATTGTTCAAAAGATTTAGTTGCCTCTAGAGTCCATGAAAATGCATCCTTCTTAGTTAGTGTTGTTAGAAGTCCTGTTATTCTTCCATAGTGCCAAACAAACTTGCGGTAGTAACCTGTCAAACCCAAAAATCCTCTAAGATTTTTCAATGTTTTGGGAATCAACCAGTCCATCATGGCCTTAATCTTGTTAGGGTCTACCTTGACACCTTTATGAGATACAATACGACCCAAATACTCTACCTCCTTCACTCCAAAGAAACATTTGGATGGTTTGGCATATAGTTGTTTCTCCTTTAGTAGTTTTAGCACATTGTCAACATGTCGCACATGATCCTCCCAAGACTTGCTATAGATTAGTATATCATAAAAAAATACTAACAAAAAATTTCGAAGGAAAGGCTTGAAAATGGAATTCATCAACCCTTGGAATGTGGAAGGTGCATTTGTAAGGCCAAAAGGCATGACCAAAATTTCATAATGGCCTTCATGAGTTCGGAATGTTGTTTTTTGTATATCTTCTTCCTTCATTCTAATCTGATGATACCCTGAACGAAGATCGAACTTTCTGAAATAGATCGATCCATGTAGTTCATCTAGCAATTCATCAATGATGGGAAAGGATGATTTAGGGGCTAAATTTCACTCATGGGCTAATTTTCCATGGTTTTTCCATAAACGAGATTCACTATTTTAAAAATGATTCACCCAAATTCTATAGGATAAAATTATTTTACCTTAAAAATCACCAATTTTTTATAAAAATGATATAAAATACTTAGAAATTTGAATATTTTTACAAAAATATCGCCAAACATTTATAGTTGACATATGAAGGATTAGTAAGATTCGCCAAGGTTTCTACATTTTAAAATAAATTTCCATCCTTAAAATCATCCATGATGACGGGAATGGGAAACTTATCTTTAATAGTGATCTTGTTGAGATCTCTATAATCTCGACACATACGCCATGCACCATCTTTCTTGAATACCATTACCACCGGTGCAGAGTAAGAACTTTGGCTAGGTCTTATAATGTCAACCTATAACATTTCTTCAACCATGCGCTCAATTTCACTCTTCTGGGCATAAGGGTATCTGTATGGCTTGAGGTTAGAAGGAACACTCCCAGGAATTAGGTGAATATCATGATCATTATTTCGAGTGGGTGGAAGACCTTTCGGAATATCTTCAAATACTTTGGGATGGTTATCAATGATCCCTTGGAGATCTAGAGGAATAGATGGCTTAGATGTTTGAACATCTAGTGATCATAGTTGTGCAATAACACCTTGATGCCCTTTTTTCAATAATTTTTTCATACCATTAGAGATTATCACCTTACCGGGTTTCCCTGTGACACCTCTTAACTCAATTTCTTTTCCTTCCAATGAAAATTTCATAAAATGTTCTTGAAAATTAAAATTGATTGTTCCTAATGATTGTAACCATTGTATTCCTAGTACAACATCAGCACCACCCATGGGTATATCAATCATTTGTTACATATTCCCCCATAGTAAGATTGATCTTACTAAATTTTCCTGAGCAATTGATAGTTCCTCCATCTACAATCGTTACTTGAAACTCTAGTGTTGGATATACAAAGCAATTGAGATCTTTGACTAATTTATAGTGAATGAAATTATGAGTACTACCATAATCAATTAGGAATATTACCTTTTTCGTTTTGAGATATCCTTCGATCTTGAGGGTTTGAGGAGTGCTAATTCCAACCAATGCATTACACGATATCGTGGGAGTCAACTTTTCAGACGAAATTGCTTCTATGTTTTAATCTTTATATGATTCTTGTTATTGTTCTTCTTCCTCTTCACAATCTATGTAGAATAATTTATTCTCATCACACTTATGTCCCTTACTGTACTTGTTGTCACAATTAAAGCATAAACCTTTTTCTTTTCTTTGCTCCAATTCTTGAGGTGTCAAACTTGTAGGTTGAGGTGTTTTAGAAGGAGTATTATTCTCTCTATAGATGTTAGGATTTGTCCTTCTAGTATCCATATCCATATTTTTACATTCAACATTTCTTGCCACCCTAAATGCATTCTCCAATGATTTGGGTTCCCAAAGGCGAACCTCATGTTTAATGTTATCCATTAAAGTTCCTATGAATACATCAATCAAGTGTTCATCTGAAATATTTGTTACCTTTATATAAATCTTTGGAAGTTCTCAATGTGCTCTATAACTGAACCCTTTTGCTTGAGATTTATCAATTGGATAAAGAAGGTATTTCTCCTTGTATCCTCATAGTGTGCTATCCTTTCTTCCGTGAAAATTTTCCATGTGACAAGTGATTTGTGAGAACAAATCCATCGGTACCATACAAATTGATTGGGTTCTAAATATAAAGAAGCAATTCGTACCTTTTGTGTATGTGGCACATTATGTAGATCAAAGAATTGCTCCATCTGAAGTATCCATGTGATAGGGTCCTTGCCATCAAACTTCCTCATATCGATCTTAGGAACGTGGTTGGTCTTCAACCCAAAGTTGGAGTTTCTCCATTCTTGATTCACCTTCCTTGTGTCCTCATAATGAATTTCATGGGATGAATTTTCACTTTCAGGTGTCCTCTCTATTAAAACATTTTTCAATCCTTCCATGATCTCCTCTTTTAAACCATTCATCTTAGTATTTATTGCCTCCAACTTAGCTTCCATCTCTTGTAGTTCATCTTTTGTTACTGTCTTCTTTTGTAAATCATTTATGTCCATACGCATTTCATCACCTTCATCAATAGTCCAAGTAGGATTGTCTGGAGGCTTATTTAGTGTAGAATTTTCCATTTTTGGTGGCATGTTGGCCAAGTATCACTTTAAACCTTGATTTTGAGGTGGCCCTGCTATACAATCTTCCTTTTATTGTATCTCCAAAATTTAGGCCCTTCTGACTATGGAATTTTCTTTTTTCTAGGTCTCTGATATTTCTTATCTGCAATGCCACAGGTCTGATAAAAATTGAATGTGCCAAGTGCAATTTACGGTAACTTCCCCACAAGTTGCTGATTTGTTTACTTTCCAGGAGATCTCACTTGTATAGCGTGCCCCGCACAAAATAATTCAAAACAAATTCTGAAACTCATACCAGAACTACTAAGGTCTGTCCACTGTCCAATGAAACTAGTCTCACTCAATTTGGATACTCTAGGAATATGTTATGATTGTTTTACCCGAAACACCTTCTTGAGACTAGTCACTAGGACTAGTCAGATACCCTATCTTCCACAGGGTGTATCTACAAATTAATGATGACCCAGAAGCTAAAATTGTTACCATATATACCTTACTAATTTATATGAATATCCTTTGGAGTTCAGGGTCTGAAACATTAAAGGAAAATATTTATAGTGAAAATTCCACAATGACTCAATTAAGGATGATTTCATAACCCTATCTTAGAAAGGTTGTATATCCAAAATTATAAGGCCTCGAGAGATGAAATTTTAACCCAACATACCTTTATAAGTCTTCGAAATATCCTCCAAGATGTTCCTTCTGAATCGTTGTAGAAAATAATTTATACTAAAAATCCCAAGGTGTCTCAGATGTAGCAGCGAAACCCCAAGACCTTGAGCTATAATACCATATGTTAGGAACCAAATATCAATATAGCATAGAAAAACCTCAGAATAAGTAATCAACGCCTTGAAAAAGAGAGAAAATCAGATAATAAACCTCTTTAAGGGGGCAACCTCATTATGCCCACATAAATGTTCAATTACAAGATGATTCCAAATGAAAATGTCTCCTTGGTATATATAGGAGACTAGGAGGTATAATTACAACTAATAGACTAAATCTGACATAAATAAAATAACATTACTAATGTAATATGCCCCAATTAAGGGGCAATGAGCTACTATTTAGGGCTTAACAAACACAGATTAACAAGGGAATTGTCTAATAGGTCAAGTGCTTCCAATTTTCATCTAAAAAACCATTTTGGGTGTCTACCTGGGCTCTGTGTCCCCATTATTCTGCAGGATCCAAAAAAAAAATTAATTCCCCCCCCATACAGATATTTCTTTCCTTTGTAAAATACTTGTCTGGAAAGTTGTCCAAAAACCTCTGGCATTTTTTAGATGACCCATAGAAATTTAGAATCATGAACACCATGGAAAGGTCCTCCACTCTGAATATCATTCCAAGACCAAATATAAAACCCGAATACTTTTCTAGTTTAATCGATTTGGTCCTCCAAACCATGACCAAACCACCTGATCTCCCAAAAGCATCCAACTGTACAAAACTGCAACCATTTAAAAATATTTTTGAAAATAGGGAAAACAAGATTTGCATCCCCTAGTGTCTTCTAAAGCATGATGATGTCCAGATGAGTAGACTCCACCAACCTATGGAAGGAATATTTCTTTGAGGGGTTCACCAAACCCCTACAATTGAAAGAGAACAATTTAATTTTGAACCCCCTCCCAGGGTTGGCATTTGTCTAAGGGCCCCTGTGATGAAAATTTGACGTCCGTCTACCATGTCACTGACTTCCTGAGACTGATATTTTTCTATAAAATATTTTCTCCCTCTCCCTTTACTTAAAACTATGAGCACGTGATTTATACCCAAGCCATCCAATTTTTGAGTTAATTCTCTAGGGGCATGAATAGGTCTGTTTCTTAATTGGTATTGAACTATTTCCTCCTTCGAGATGATTGAGAATTCTTCTAATTGGTTGGGAATAAAGAAAGAGGGGAGGACCGAGAAAGCATCCAAAAAGAGTTGGAACAAAGGGGGATCGAGGGATGAGGGGGAGTAGGAGTGATGAGCTTTTGGGGAGAAAGGGATATTCTTCAAAGGGACAAATAAATTTTTGCCTAGAAAATACAAAGACTTAAAGTAAAAACTTAAGGAAGAAGAAAAAGGCTTGGGATGCATACCCATATGAGCTTCAATACCCTTTCGGAGTAGAAAAATTGAAGCCGAGTCCGACTTTGTAGTGGAATGATTGAATCTTGAACTAGATCCTGATGCAATGTAATCGTCCTCATCCTGGCACCTCTGATCCTTTCGACCACCATGGTTTGATGCATAATGAGAAAGAAAATCCTATCTACCAAGCTTTAAGGGGATGGTACAAGAGACCTCCCCTTGGGACTAGGATCCTCTTTCCCTAAATTTATCTCTTGGGAAGGAGGTCCTTCTGCGATGCATTGAAAAATAACACTCTAAGGCTCTATGACCAGGTTTGTGGCATTGATGGAACTTGAAGGGTATGCCTTCGTAATCAAGATTCCACAAAAATAACATGTTTCCCATGACAGATCGAGGTCTACAGAGAGCCCATTTATAATATTAAGAGACACCAGGATCCTTTTCATCGACATCTTCCCAGAGGAAATAAAATACATGTCATCATCCTAATAGGTGCCAAGGGTATTCCCTAATTTTTCAAAACATTTCACCCTCCAACACTCTCGTGGAAACCCCGACATCCTAACCCAGACCAAAAGTTCATCGTTGCGATCACGGATCATGTCAAAGAAAGGTGACCATTTCTTCATAAGAAAAGGTGTTGATTCTATGCACCAAGGAGTAATGAGAACCTTTGCCATAACCCATGCATTCTTAAAATTGAACATGAACCAACCATTGGCAAGAATGTGAATCGAGGGTAACTGGTTCAGAGTGGCTTCCCAATTATTTTGGAACCATTCCCTTAGCTGAGTGGTTCCCAAGTCCCTACTATTTTCCTTTCCCACAACAACCCTTTCATCCAGATTCATAACTTTGGTAAGCATGATGTCATCACACAGGGCCAGCTTATGCAGATGAGGAACAAGTTTGACTCTAACCTGAAGCTTTTGTTTTTTAGCAGCTCGATTCTCCACTAATACCTCTAGATGATTATTCTTGAAGGAATCCTCCTTTCTCCCTACTGGAGCTGAAGAAACCCCAAACAGATCCCCCTCAACCCTCCCCTAGATTAGATGGGAGGGAGATTTTTTTTTAAAAATACAGATCCAAGGTAAAAGACTTATCGACTTATGGGGGGCCTGGAAAAAGGTGATAAGGCATGAAAGAAGACATATGTAAAGGGGAGTACACAAATTTGGTTTCAACATCACTGAAATCATTTCCTTCCTACTGAGCAAGGGCTTGTTACAGATCTGCAAAAAATGGGTTATTTGGGAAAATACCATCAAAAGGTTCTGTGTGCGAGAATAATGAATCCATCCACCATGCACCATACTTTGAATACTTACCTCTTGAGGATGTTAATTTCCAAGCCACATAGTGTGTTAAGGCTCATGGGGTGGTCGCATTGGTCTCCAAACCTACAAATAAACCACCAATGAATGGAGGTTGCTTGGGAAGAGCGGCCCCACAAACCAAATATTGAGCTTATGGCCCAGTCGAAAAAAAGGGCACAACACTCAGACATTATACAACATGAGACAAGGGATCCAACACATGAGAGAAACAATGACAAAATGGTATTCTCCAGATTAGCTTCCCTTCCAACGGATCTTCTTCATAGTCCACAAGGTCTGGGTAGTCGTCATAACCCTCCCTCACAAAATCCATCACACGAGCGATAACTTCTTTCCTAACTCCATCCTCCTGACACACCAAAGTAACTTCTTTTCTACTACATCCATGGAAAGAGAAAACTATAAGTGGAAGAGTTCATCACACCCACTACATATAGGTTTTCCTAAGACAGACACCCCATTTTTTCCAATTCCACGAGTTCAACATTAGCTTATTTATTATAAATAACTAATCATAAATAAAATTATAAATTTAATTATTCATTAAATTTTACATGAAGGTGAGGGTGGGAAGAGATAATATTAAAATATTCATGAGGGTAGGTGTGGTGGGAGATAATAGGAAAATATTATTAATATTTCACTAGTATGTAGCCCCAATTGGATCCTCATGGGAGTGGAGGGAGATATTAATGAAATATTAATAATATCCCCCTCATAGTGGGGGGAGATAATAGGGAAAAATTATTAATACTTCACTAGCATCTGGCCCCACCCCCATTCTCATGGGGTGCGGGGATATCCTAGTGAAATATTAATAATGTTTTCCTATTATCTGATGCAGGAACATCTCAAGCAAGCCAGCGCGAAGACAACAAACAACTGGACAAGCGCCCAACACAAATTTTGAAATTCTCTTGAAGTTAATGCGCCAATCTTAAATAAGATAACTGAGAAGGAGCACACTTGTATAATGTAATCCGACCTTGAGCAATCCACTCTCGTCCTTAGTAGGTAGAAGGAATTTATAGTATTTAATGAAAGTAGATAGAATTGAATGCTATATTAGATAGTTTTAGAGCGCAAGAGGGAAATAGGATATAGACACCCTGATTGTGTATTGTAACATAAGCATAGAGAAGATTATGCCAATTGAGAGTAGAGAACTGTAGTGAGAATTTCATGTATAGAAGTTCTGGATTAATACAAAGAAGGTTTTGATTCAGACTCATGGTGTTAAGATATTCTCTATGTATGCATCTTTGAATGCTTTGCTCATGAATGTTTTACTCTTTCTGTCATGCGATTGCTTTTATGCTATGTATGAATGATTTCTTGTTGAATGTATGAAATCTAAGAGAGGGAGAGAGTAAGGAAATGAGTTTCAATTGTTTCTCTCTCTGAGTAATAGTTCCTGCAAGGAGTGCAGTTGAATTGTCTGCAAGGAGTTCGTTGACAAAGAGTTCAGAGGTTTGTCTCTGAAAGCTCATATAGAGTAGCTTTTGTTCTCATTCACTCAGAAGTGCAGTTAGGCACAGGAGTCGTGCAAGGAGTGCACAGGCCGAGCGAAGTCTTAGATTTGTAGACCTGAGCAAAGTATTAAGAGACTGTTGCTGCAGGTGTGCGCAGAGTCGAAGGGAATTCAACACTGGAATGTGTCTGAAGGTCTATCGCAAGGAGTGCGAGCAGGAGTTTTCTGAAAGACTTGAATTCATGGGGAAACTCAGAAGGATTTCAACCTTCGAAGGGGTCGAAGGAAGGAAAGAGACCAAGCACCTTGAAAGTTTGAAGGAAGGTGTAGTGACATTGGTCCACATGAGGACAAGTTCTCAAGGAAAGAACAAATGGTCGGAATTCTCTGTGGAGAATTCACAAAGTCCCGTGAGTCATTAGATCTCACAGAGGAGCAGGGGAGTTACGACGAGTATTCCCAAAGGTTCTAAGCTCAGGAGGAGTAGAGCCATAGATCCAATCCACAGGAGCCGTTGGATTTACCCTGGAACTTCTATTTCGGGTTTTCGCGAGTGAAAGTCCCGAAATCTTGGCAACAAGACTCGCAAAATCATGAAACACGAAGTCTCGAAGGCCGAAAGGATTTGGTGGGCCTTAGAATTGGCAGGTGGACAGGTGGCACATTTCGGCATGGAGTCAATTTTCGTTGACCATTTCAGGGTTTTGTGGGGTGAAGTTCCAAATTCTTTGCATTAGGATTCGTGATATCGTGAAGTCCAAATTCTCGACGGAGTGAAAGGCCGTTGAAAAGTAAACCTTGTGAGCACATCGGAATATCGGTAAATTGGGTTTCGGGAATCGAGGGAACGAGTTGCTTGACATCGCGACCGCCGAAATCGCGATAAAGAGAGATCCGGAAATTAGCAAGGAAAGGGTTAGCATTTTCTGTTTTGGGGTTTTCAGAGATAGAGAGACAAGGTGCTTGACCACTGGATTCACGAAGGTGTGAAGTACGACCTCCCAAAGTATTAGGGGGAATTTCTCGAAGTTAGTTGCGGGTGCAGATTTCCCGAAAGGGAAATAGAAGAGCCATTGCGAAAAGCTCTTCGGGACAGTTAAGGGAAAATATCTTGTTGCCTTGGACCTTCTGACCCATGGGTTGAGGGGTAGCGTGCGTCATCATCATTTGGTATCAGAGCACAGAAAGGTTCTTTTATTTCTATAGCAGAGAAAAAGAGAATTCACCATGCCGCCAAGGAGAAGGGACATGCAAACACCCGATCCACCAAAGGAGAGGGAAATGTCGAGAAGAAGAGGTAGGCAGATGACTTATCCAGCCATGGAAAAAGAAATGTGTGATTTACGCGCCAGACTCGAAGACATGGAGACAACACAGAGATGCACAGTCAGTGCTGGGGATCTTAGTGATTCCAAAAGTGAATTTGAGGCTGAACATGAAGAAGAAGAAGTTGCAGCCGAAGATGCAGCAAACGAACACTTGATTAGGGCTATTACAAGAATGGGTGCAAGAGAGAAGATGGACATTCCAATTTATGAGGGAAATCTGGATGAAGAGGAGCTTCTAGATTGGATTAGAGATCTGGACACATACTTTAACTATGAAGAAGTCAAAGAGGACAAGAAGGTCAAACACGCTGTCACAAGATTGAAGGGACATGCAACATTGTGGTGGGATGAACTACAAGCTGACAGACAATGCAAGGGAAAGAAAAAGATCAAGAGATGGGACAGGATGATTGCAAAGATGAAGGAGAAATTCATCCCCAGAGATTACCAGATTACTCTATTTCGAAGGATGCAGAACCTGAGACAGAAGCTGATGACAATGAAAGAATACACTGAAGAATTCTACAGGCTGAATATCAGGGTAGGTCATTGGGAAAGCGATGATGAAAAGGTTTCCAAATACATGAATGGCCTAATATATGACATTCAGGATGAGATGAGCATGGTAACCATCCGAACGGTGGAAGATTCTTATCAGATGGCTCTAAAAGCTGAAGAGAAGCTGAGCTGAAAGTAGGGTCAAAGAGGCCGAGGCAGAAGTCAACCCAAAGGCAAATCAGTTGCCCAGGATAAATATCAAAAGCCCAAGGAGGAATGGAAGAAACCTCAGACTCGAACTAAGAGGGGTGGAACCTCATAGCAAGGGAAATATGATGAACAGAGAGGGAAACATACTAGACAGAGAGGAGATTATGCTGATAATAATATCTTTCCTCATACCATAGGTAGAGGAAGAGGAAGAGGTGGAGTAATAACATGCTTCACATGTGGAAAGAATGGGCACAAGTCTTACGAGTGTCCAGATAAAAATAAAGAAGGAGGAGAGACTCACATCGTCGAAGCATAGAGGCGAGATGTTGAGGCAGAAGATGTTGAAGGTGGAAGATCGATGATGATGCGAAAAGCTCTTTTGACACTAGAGAAGGAGGTGGAGAGTTCAGTCCAAAGAAACAGAATTTTCCAGACTGCTTTAAAAACCAAGGATAGGGTATACAAGGTCATTGTGGATAGTGGTAGCACAGATAATCTTGTTTCTATGGAGATGGTAGAAACGTTGGAGCTGGAGACGATTGATCATCCAAGCCCATACATAGTTTCTTGGCTACAAAAAGGACATCAGGTAACTGTCACTAAACAATGTTTGGTTGAATTTAAGATAGGAGGATATAATGATAAGATACTTTGTGATGTTATTCCTATGGATGTTTGTCATCTATTGCTGGGTAGACCGTGGCAATATGACAGAAATGTGATTCATAATGGGAGAATGAACACATACACCCTAGAGAAGAATGGGAGAACTCACATGTTACTTCCAATCAAAGATAAGGAGGTGAAGCCTGAAGTAAGAAACACATTACTTCTCATGAGTGGGAAGGAACTTCTTAATTAGGTCAAGAATAAGGAAGAACTGCAATTCATTGTGGTCAGGAAGCCTAGAATTGCTTTGACCAGCACAAGGGTGGGTGATTTACCAGAAGAGGTTCAGGAACTACTGGAAGAGTTCGTTGACATAGTAGTGGATGAACTACCTCGTTCATTGCCATCGATCAGAAGTGTGAGTCATCATATTGATCTCATACCAGGAGCCAGTTTGCCAAACAAAGCCGCGTACAGATTGACGCCGCAAGAGAATGAAGAGGTCAAAAACAAGTCCAAGATTTATTGGACAACGGGTTGGTCAGAGAAATCTTGAGTCCATGTGTTGTTCCGACAATACTCAGTTTGAAGAAATATGGAGCCTGGAGGATTTTTACTGACTCGAGGGTGATCAACAAGATAACCATCAGGTACCGATTCCCATTTCCAAGGATGGATGATCTGATGGATTGCTTGAGTGGGGCAAAATTATTTTCAAAGATTGATTTGAAAAGAGGTTATCATCAAATTCGTATGAGAGAAGGTGATGAATGGAAGACAACATTCAAAACCAACGAAGGGTTATCTTAATGGCTTGTTATGTCATTTGGCTTAACAAATGCACTGAGTACCTTCATGAGGTTGATGAACGAAGTCCTAAGGGATTTCATCGGAAAATTTGTTATCATATATCTAGATGACATACTAGTTTTCAGTAAAACAGTGGCAGAGCATCTGAAACATTTGGCTACAGTGATGCAGAGGTTACAGTAGAAGGTTGCTGATAAATATGAAGAAGTCCTCATTCATGAAGATGGAGCTCATTTATCTGGGATTTGTTATTTCTGCAGATAAATTGAGGATGGATCCAGATAAGGTGGAGGTAATCAAGAATTGGTCGTCACCAAAGAATACCTTTGAGGTGAGAATTTTTCACGGATTGGCTAGTTTCTATCGAAAATTCATCAGGAATTTCAGTGGAATTAGTGCAACGATGATGGATATAGTGAAGAAAATACACAAGTCTTTTCACTGGACAGAAGAAGCTAAGAAGAGTTTTAATCTGTTGAAGATGAAGATTACAGAACAACCAATTTTGGTGTTGCCGGATTTCCAAAAGACATTTCAAGTGAAATGCGATGCAAGTGGATTTACAATAGGGGCAGTCTTGAGTCAAGATGACAGGCCGATAGCATACTTCAACGAGAAGTTGAATGAAGCAAAAGTGAAGTACTCCACGTATGATAAGGAGTTTTATGCTATCATTCAGGCATTGAAGAAATGGAGGCATTACTTGATCCTGAAGGAGTTTGTCTTATACAGTGACAATCACGCATTGTAATTTGTGACTCAACAGGAAATTTGAATCAGAGACATGTTAAATGGGTTGAATATATGCAAAATTTCACTTTTTGGATTAAACATATTTCTGGTACTGCTAACAAAGTTGTTGACGCTTTGAGCATGAAGTGTTTGTTATTGCAGGAGTTCAGAGTCAAAAAGTTGGGTTTTGATGACCTCAGGGAGATGTACAGGGATGATCTGGATTTCAAGGAGGTGTACGAATCAGCTGAGAATCCAATTCTCAAGGATAGAATCCAATGGACATAATACATGATCCAAGGGGGATTACTATTTAAAGGTAATCAACTTTGTATTCCAAAATGCTCCATGAGGGAGAATTTGTTGAAGGAGAAACATAGTGGAGGATTGGCAGGACATTTTGGTCATGACAAGACGTTCGCAAAAGTGAATGAGTCATATTTTTGGTCGGGAATGTGAGCAGGCGTCAAGAGATTCGTGGAAAGATGTAGAATTTGCCAGCATTCAAAGGGAAGGAAACTAAATGCAGGGTTTTATCAACCATTGCCAATACCTGAGAGGCCGTGGGATACAATCAACATGGATTTCATATTGGGTTTTCCAAGAAAACAAAGAGGTTTTGACTCAATATTTGTGGTGGTGGATAGATTTTCCAAGATGGCACACTTCATTCCATGTCAGAAAACCAGTGACACAAGTCACATTGCGAATCTGTTTTTCAAAGAAGTCATTCGACTTCACAGCTTACCAAGAAGCATAGTTTCGGATCGAGACACCAAGTTCATAGGACACTTTTGGAGGACCTTATGGAAGAAGCTGGGAACTAACTTGTCATTTAGTTTAGTTTATCATCCTCAGACGGATGGATAGACAGAACTGGTGAACAAAAGTCTGGGAGACTTGCTGAGAATCTTGGTGACAGAACACCACAGCCAGTGGGACAACATATTACCACAGGCAGAATTTTCTTATAACGACTTAGTTAATAGAAGCACGGGGCAGAGTCCATTTCAAATCGTCTATGGAATGCAGCCGAGAGGAATTTTTGAGTTGAGGGATTCATAACAGATTGCGATTAGGGGTGCTAGTGCAGAAGATTTCGCAGAGGTGATGAAGGAACTTCACAGCCAGGTGAAGGAGCGTTTGCAGAGTTCGAGCCAAGAATATAAGCACAGAGCAGATAAACACAGGAGACAACTTTAATTTGAGGTTGGTGATTTGATTCTGACACATTTGAGAAAGGAAAGGTTCCCGAGAGGAACATATAATAAACTGAAGATGAAGAAAATCAGACCATGTAAGGTCTTAAAGAAATTTGGGATGAATTCTTACGAGATTGAATTACCTGATGGGATCGGAATTTCTCCGATGTTCAATATCTTAGATTTGTACCCATATAAACATGAGGAAGTAGGAACATAAAATGAACATCCAGAGGTCCAATGGAAAAAGCAGATGCCAGTTGCAGAAAAGCTGCATATGGAGCGTATACTGGACAAACAAGTCGACAAGAAGACCAGGTGGAAACAATACTTTGAATATTTGGTCAAGTGGAAGGGCCATCCAGTTGAAGATGCCAGCTGGGAGAACGAAGTAGAGATCCAGAGGCATGGACAGACCGTGCGTAAGCCCATGGACAGGAGCCCATGAAAATTTTCAAGCGAGGGAGTATGATGCAGGAGCATCTCAAGCGAGCCAGTGCGGAGACAACGGATAGCTGGACAATCGCCCAGCACAAATTTTGAAATTCTCTTGAATTTAATGCGCCAATCTTAAATGAGATAATTAAGAAGGAGCACACTTGTATAATGTAATCGGACCTTGAGCGATCCTCTCTTGTCCTTAGTAGGTAGAAGGCATTTATAGTAGTTAATGAAAGTAGATAGAATTGAATGCTAGATTAGACAGTTTTAGAGCGCAAGAGGGAAACAAGATATAGACACCCTCATTGTGTATTGTAACAGAAGCATAGAGAAGATTATGCCAATTGAGAGCATAGAAGAGAAGCAAAGAACTGTAGTGAGAATTCCATGCACAAAAGTTCTGGATTAATACAAAGAAGGTTTTGATTCAGAATCATGGTGTTCAAATATTCTCTGTGTATGCATCTTTGAATGCTTTTCTCATGAATGTTTTACTCTTTCTGTCATGCAATTTCTTTTATGCTATGTATGAATGATTTCTTATTGAATTTCTGAAATCTGAGAGAGGGAGAGAGTAAGGGAAATGAGTTTCGATTGTTTCTCTATCTAAGCAATAGTTCCTGCAAGGAGTGGAGTTGAATTGTCCGCAAGGAGTGCATTGACAAAGACTTCATAGGTTTGTCTATGAAAGCTCAGATAGAGTATCTTTTCTTCTCATTCACCCAGAAGTGCATCTAGGCACAGGAGCCATGCAAGGAGTGTGCACGCCGAGCGAAGTCTCAGAGTTGTAGACCTAAGCAAAGTATTAAGAGACTGCTGTTGCAGGTGTGTGCAGAGTTGAAGGGAATTCAACACTGGAATGTGTCTGAAGGTTTTCCACAAGGAGTGCGAGAAGGAGTTTTCTAAAAGACTTGAAGTTGTGGGGAAACTCAGAATGATTTGAACCTTCAAAGGGGTCGAAGGAAGGCAAGAGGCCAAGCACCTTGAAAGTTTGAAGGAAGGCATAGCGACGTTGGTCCGCAGGAGGACAAGTTCTCAAGGAAAGAACAGACGGTCAGAATTCTCTGTGGAAAATTTGCAAAGTCCCATGAGCCGTTAGATCTCACAGAGGAGAAAGGGAGTTACGACGAGTATTCCCAAAGGTTCTAAGCTCAGGAAGAGTAGAGTCGTAGATTCAAGCCACAAGAGCCGTTGGATTTACCCGGGAACTTCTATTTCGGGTTTTCGCGAGTGGAAGTCCTGAAATCTTGGCGACATGACTCGTGAAATCATGAAACACGAAGTTTCGAAGGCCGAAAGGATTTGGTGGGCCACAGAATTGGCAGGCGGACAAGTGGCACATTTCAGCATGGAGTCAATTTTCATTGACCATTTCGGGGTTTTGTGGGGTGAAGTTATGAATTCTTTACATTAGGATTTGTGATATCACGAAGTCCAAAGTCCTGATGGAGTGAAAGGCCATTGAAAAGTCAACCTTGCGAGCACATCGAAATCTCGATAAATCAGGTTTCACGAATCGAGGGAACGAGTTGCTTGACATCACGACCGCCAAAATCGCAATAAAGAGAGATCCGAAAATTAGCAAGGAAAGGGTCAACATTGACTGTTTTCGGGTTTTCAGAGATAGAGAGACAAGGCGTTTGACCACTAGATTCGCGAAGGTGCAAATTCTGACCTCCCGAAGTATTAGGGGGAATTTCTCGAAATTAGTTGTGGGTGCAGATTTCCCGAAAGGGAAATAGAAGAGCCATTGCGAAAAGCTCTTCAGGCTAGTTAAGGGAAAAGATCCTGTTGGTGTGGACCTTACGACCCACGGATTGAGGGGTAGCGTGCATCATCATTATCTCCCCCCACCTTCTAGTTATTCATTAAATTATATATTTATTAGGTTTATAACTTAATACATTTAAAAAAAATTACATTTCAATTGATAACTTATTAAAGATAATCAGTATTTTAATTAAATATTAATAGTTTGGTGAACGACCATTCTAAATAAGTTTTAATTGCACCAAGAGAAAGGAGGTGCTCTATTTTTTTTTAAATTGTTTTAAAACTAAAATACTAAAGATTTTTTTAATATATATTTTTAGAAAATTTAGATTGTTAACTTATTAATATATGGAAATAAATAAAAAATTAAATACTTTTAAATTTATATATAATTATTATAAAAAATTAAAACAAAAACTTTAAATTGTAAAATATTAATTATTTTTTTATTATAATTTTTATAAAATTTAAATTCTTAACTTAATAATTTATAAAAATTATAAAAATTTGTTTGTATTTTTAGCAACCCTAAGTGAGAAACTAATAACTCTTAGTATATTTGGTCTAGCATGGGCATGACTGAACACTCACAAAACAATAGCTTGGAGGAAGTGCCTTCATACAAGTATCTTAGAATCAATATCCACCACAAGCTCAAATGGAACTATAGTGTTGAAAAAAGGATAAATGGAGGGTGGAAAGCTTATTATGGGCTCAAAAACAATCGCAAAGATCAACTAGAACTATAGTGTTGAAAAAAGGATAAATGGAGGGTAGAAAGTTTATTATGGGCTCGAAAACAATTGCAAATCAATCGAACTTTGGTTGTGGGATAAAAAAGACTCCTCTTTCACACTCTCGTCACTCCAATTATCTTATATGGATGTGATATCATGGAAACAGATAGAACAAATCCAAAATAATTTTATAACTTATAATCTCAAAATTAAGAGCAATACACAGTATCCTATCCTCCTCATACAAGAACAAGATAAACAAAATATATGACAATATGCTCTCCATAATTGCTTCAAACTCTAACCAAAACCACGCACGAATCAAGCGGGGATGATATAAAGATGCCAAATATTTTCTAAATCATTGGGGAATACAAGAAGAAGAAATCATGCATAATATTACAAATATTATTACTTCTAAATTTGATGATAATATGTGGTGTGATAAAGAATTAGTGAATAAAAGGAAATTAAGATACTACAAGGAGGTGATCAACCCTAATTTAGAAGATCAAAATTACCTCTCTATTTTCAAAAGTGCAAAGAAGAAAATCAACATTGTTAAAATAAAAACAAACTCCCACTAGCTACATAGTGAAACTAGGCATTGGACAACTCCCAAAACATCATAGGATGAGAGAATTTGTAAGCTTTGTGACACTAAGAAAGTAGAAGATCTAAATTTTAAAGAAATTGAACTAATCTCTTACTTTCTTAAGACAAGAGATTAATAATCATCATATAATTATTATAATTTTTTTTTAAAATATTAAATTTATATACAATTATTATAAAAAATTTAAAAAATATATTAAATTTTATTTTTAATATATGTTTTATAAAAAATTAAATTTATTAATTTCTAATTAATAAAAATTAAAAGAAACAAATAACTATACAAATAATTTCCATTTTCAATCACAAAAAAACATGATTAATTAAAACAAATAATTTATTTTTTAAATGGCACTTTCTTCACTCACTTTGACTATATTGTAAGCCATACAAAAAAAACAAATGTTTCTTTACTTAATTTGAGTATATTGTGAGCCATACAAAAAGTAAAGATCTCATGGTGAACTATATCGTGAGTCATTAAACACACAAAAAGTAAGATCTCATGGTGGAGTGAGTCCACTTTCATCCATTCCGTTTGATGTGATTCAGCTATCTTTCTAAGATAATAAATGATTATCTTTTACATAAATTATTTTTGGTTTATTATATTTTAAAAAATGTAAAGAATTAATTGATATGTTTTAATATTTTTTTATTAAATAACAATTATTGGAGAGATTGTTTTTAATTTTTTTGGTTTTCATGATTTAACAAATTACAATTATTTTCACATTGAAATTTAATGTGTTTATAGACATGATATTGTAAAGAAGTATTTTCATCATCACTTCTTAGTATCATAAAGATTACATACTCGTTCTTACCACCATTATGTTTAAGGTTTTGTATAGCTTTTAATTTCACAATGAGGGATTTTTTTTAACCATACTAATTATTTTTTTTATATAATTATAATAGAAATATATTTTTGGTCTTTTAGTAACAATATTTTGGAAAGTTGTTTATCTCTCTATTCTCCAATGAATTAATGAAAAATCGTTATCTTCATGTCACCCTATCTTAAGTATTAGGGGGAAATAATGATGCAATAATAACCCAGTAAAAATATTATTGAATATTTAAATGTAATCACATATAATATAATAATTCTAATAATATAGGATGGATAACATAATATTAATTAATACTAGCAATAAATTAATATTTTGTTAGGGTGGAAGGAAACACAATTGGTGTGAGTGAGTGTTATCCATCATCATCATCATCATCATCATCATCATCATCATCGACATCATAGTTTATTTATTTAATAATAAAAATAAGTACACAATTATAGTATTCATTATTAAAGTCCCAATGGTGTAGATAAAGCACTCTGTTATGTAAGGTCATCGGTTCAAACAATTGACTTACCTTGGTTTTTGTGTCTGGGGCAGCGTGGGAATTACTAGAGGTTATAGTGGTCATGATCGGAATCGATCCCATGCCACGCAAGTATGAGCTTGGCTTAATTGCTGATTCGAGTAATAAAAGGAAATAATATTCATTATTAATATTTTATTAAATTAATTGCATCAAGAGTAGCAAGGTTCATCTATGTCTCATTGCCATAGAGATGATGTGGAATAATGCTTAAATGTGCACTACAAAAAATATAATGAGACTAAATTTGGTATATGAAACCTTAAGAAGGGTAAAGATTTACTTGGCTTTCATTAGAAAATTATTTCTGTGATTGAAAAGACTTAACAAAAACGTTCCTAAATCACCATAATTTTGATGTGGGTGCACACAAGACATTCTAAAAGAAATTTATTTTCATATTCAACCCTCTTAATGTCACTAATAAGACAAATTATTTTGACCCATGATGTCTTCAGAATTTTCCAACACATTGTTTCACTATGGAGCTCATGAGAGTTTCTTCTTGTTTTAACAATGTTGATTTTCTTGTTTATGCTAGTCAAAACAAAGGGATGTTTCTCATATTCTATATTAGGGTCAATAACCTCCTTATAATATCTTATCGCGCCATAATTTGTCCTTAAATTTAGATGCAATAACAGTGACTTCTTCATTGATTCCCCAATCATTTATCTAAGACTTCAAATATTTATGCCCACACTTCTTGAGCCACGAGTGATTTTGAATAGAATTTGAAGCAACCTTAGAAAGTATCTTGTATTCCATGTTGTCTATGTTGTTTTGGTAAATTAGGTACCTAGTCATAGCCATGCTCTTAGTGGAGGAAAACTCACTTATATGAGGAATGCATGATAATATTTATTGGATTTAATTTTAAGATTATAAATTTTAAAACACTTTTGGATTTTCTCTATCTTTCGCAATGATTTTCTAGAGATTCTACAACCCCAATCTTCACAACCATATAAGGTAATAAGAGATATGAGAGCCTCAAAGAGGTGTTTTTATTATCCTATAGTCAAATGTCTGTTGATTTACAACCATTTTCAAGTCCATAATAAGATTTCCACCCTTCATCTAACCTTTTCTCAATGTTATAGTTCCAATTAATCTTGTTATGAAGATCTATTCAAAGATATTTTCATGAAGTTACTTCCTACAATAACCTTCATTTTGTCATTATTAACAATAATAGTTCTATTAGAGCAAAAAACCTTGAGAAATTTCAGTTGCTTGTAGATATCATAGGGACTCCTCACCATAAGAATTATGTCATCATTGTAAAGAAGGAGGATGATGATTTTACCATCTAAAGTTGGGTTGACACAACCTACTTCTTCCAATCAATCCTTTAACTTGCCAATGTATATGCCAAAAAGGGTAGGGGATAGGGGACAACCTTTCTTAACTCTACTATTAGAATTAATTTATTTTGATTATGCTTTAGTGTTCCTAAAATTATTCATAAAATTCTCATAGAACCTTATCATTTTAGCTCTCAACTCGAAAGGAACTTTTATGTCTTCTATTCTATTCCAAAGGTTAGTTTTGGGAAGTTTCTCAAAATAATTCTAAAGTCAATAAAACAACACGTAGGACATTGGTTTTATTATTGTGACACTCCCTGAAAAAGACCCTAAGAATAACAAGGTGGTCCATAGTTGAATGATAGCTTCTAAATATGGACTATTCCTTATCTCTTTTCCATGGCTTTCTAGCCATGAACCAATATTCTTTTACAACAATAATTCCATATAAGTTGGCTAAAAGGGGATAATGATAATGGTCCTATAATTAGAGGGATTGGTTTTATCCCCATTTAAAAAAATAGGCATAATAAGACTTTTTGAGTCCATGGTTTCAGAAACCCCTTCTTGAATGCTAAAATTGAAGATCTTGTGGATATTAGTGTTGAGGATAGGCCCTCCGATACTTAATATTTTTTCTTTGTAACCGTTGATTCCATTATCTTTCCCTATCACAGGCTTCTTAGCCCCAAACACTATGACTTCTATCAAAAAAACTTATTTCTATATAGAAAGGGTTTGAATGTTGTCCACAACATCAGGGGATTCACAAATCCTTTTAAGGTAGGAGTTCCAATCCCTCGAAGGAATAATATTGTTTTCTTTAGTTTTATGAATCAAAATTTCTTCAATAATTTGTAAGGATATATCTTAGATAGGTGTAAAAATTTATGTTTCTTTATATTTATGTAGTACCTTTTTTCTTTTCTTTTTAATTTGGTTTTCTTACCTATTTATCTTGTATAATTTTAAGGACTTGTTAGAATCATCCCTAATGGATTTTCTAGAAATATTACACTCTTTATCATGCCAAAGGTTGGTTGTTCTATATTTCATTTTTACATGACACCTCAATAGAGAAATCGTTAATGGAAGTAGAGAGGGTTGTCATTAAATTATGATGGAGGCATTCAATGTTGTCCATATTTATTAGGATATTTAACTCATTATTTAAATCCTCTAACAAAATATCAACATTTTTTTTTTCAAATATCGAGTTCTTTTGTCAGGATGCTTTTCTATGGGGATTTTGTCCATGACAAAGTTTAGAGTTAGGGTTAAAGGTTTATGATTAAATTCAGGTTCATGTTCATTTAAGATGTCAAAATTTACTATTTGTCTATATACAAGGATACTAGATATGACATAATCTATGACATCACTTCCAAACTCATGAATACAAGAGATTCAGTTTGATTTTAACCACTTCATTAGCCCATTGCAAATTATCATATCTTGAGAATTTTAGGTCTTAATTAGATGAGTACCAAAGAAATTCCCAATCATGTCTTTAGAGTTTATTTTCTATGTAGAAGATAAAACAAGGTCCTCATCCAACCATATAAGATTAGGCTTGGAATCATTACTTAAAATAATGCCTTGATTAGTTTTGTTTTATCAATAAAGTCTCCTAGCAAGAAGATATTGTTGTAAATGTCATATTCTATGCCATTGTGAGTACAATTTTTATTTGGAATTTTTTTCTTATAAAATGTAGAATCAATAGATGCAAAATAACATATTTCTTTATTAATCTTCTTAGCATTATTATCTGAAATCTCCATCCATGTGTACTAATACAAAGGGTGTTTCTTATGAAGCTTAATGTGGAGAAAGTTGTTCTTCTTTATGTAGAAAGCTATGCCTACAATTCTTCTATGGTGAGATTTCTTGTTCCATATCAACAAAAAGACAATTCGTTATATGTTAGGGACATTAGATTCTTCATTCTCCCAAGTTTCAACAAGCAATATAATATCAACTCACTTGGGATTAAACATAACATGGGCCCTTTACACGATGTAAAACCATAACAATTCCAAGAGATGATCCAAAGTGTCCTAATTTCCTATTTACTACAATATTTTTGGTCTTTGTCCCTACTCATTTATTCCTAATTATTGTCCATTTCCCTTCCTTCTTGTCTTATTTTTCCATTTGAACTTTTTTTCTTTATTTAATTTGGTCTTCTAGAACGATCTATTCATTTATAAATATTCTTGGCCCTTTTAAACTTAGAGCTTGATGGGTATGCCATATGCATCATTATTAGAGCTTACCTTAACATAATTTTAGACTTTTTTCGAGAGAAAATTCCACATTGTATGAATAATAATATAATCCGTTTACAATTACAATACATCAGTGTAATAGACTTCCTTAGAAAAGTCAAAACTCAAAAAAGGAGCATACTTATAAAAGACTTGTCTAGAACGACTCCTTAGAAACAAACTACAAAAGATCTAAGACTTCGCCAAAGAACTCTCAATCAGAGAGGACAACATCCAACAACATAACCAAAAAATACTAACATTAACAAAGAAGGAGCAAACATAATTTTAGACTTATAACTTTATGAATATGCCATATGTACAGTTATTAAAGCTTACCTTAACACAAAGTAACCTATCTTTATGTTCAAATTTTTTTTTTTTCAATTTGCAATAAAATACTAAATGCCAACCAAATCTAAATATAAACAAAAATTAAAATATCCATATATATGAAAAAATATATATATTATATATAAACCTACTATTAAAAACCCTATTTCAATGAGAAAAAAGTGAAACCCACATCTACAAAATACTATAAATATAATATTTACATAAAAATATTGTTAGCAAGGTTTTTCATCTTTGAATAGATATATTCTAAATAATAAAAATTACATTTCACTTGATCACTCCCGATCTTTGATAAATCCCAAATTGAAAGAAACCTAAACTCATTATATATGTAGCTAGTAGTTCTCTAAACTTGGTTAAAGGGACTTAAATTATTTAACCTAGTCGATTACGTTTTTACATTCATTTTGGTCCATATAAAGTGATATGGTTCTATGTAACTTCCTTGCATTTGATATTGTTTTTGAAGAGAGATCCTATTATAGAAAATATTTACTCTGATAATATTGACCCATGGATTCTAAAATATATTATTAATGTTTGTGAGAAGATTCTTTTGGCCATTTCAATAGTTGTATTAACATTAGTTATTAAAGTTTGTGACGAGATTATTTTTTCAAACATTTAAAGTGTCGTTTTCAAAAAAAAAAAAAAGTTTCAAATTTTTCTTATGTTTTTATATAAAATTATAATTACTATTGTGTATAAATTTAAGTTTTTAAATAATTTGGGTTTTAAATTTTTTATAAGAATGTTTTTATATTTTAATTTTTAAAAATTGTCAATTTTTGTTAGTTTAACGGATTACTCTTATGTCTTCTTTAGTAAGTAAGAGATATCCAAATATTCTCTTTTGTCTTGTTTAGTGAGTAGAACACACCCAAATATTCAACCATGCAAATAACAAAAATATAAAAAAATTAAATATATTATAATAAAATTTATAATTTCTATATTTAAATTTTGTTTTAAGTTTGATTTATTATATTTTTTTTATATTTTTATTTAATTCAAAATTATTATCTTTATCAAAATTATTTATATTATAATAAAATTTATGAATTTTAATTTTAATAAAAACTAAATTTACAAAATATTATATATAATTTTTAAATAAATGAATTTAATATAACGAGATTATTTCTCAAAATTAATTTACTTGTATCTTATTTTATGTGTACCAAGTTCTCAAAATCTATTTACAAAGACTTCTCTTAACAAGTGTTGCATGGCAGCGTAGTCTCTGCCAGGTTGAATTGGGAATAAATGCAGATGGAAGGGGTAAAAGTAGCGGGGGTAGATGGAAATTGCCATGTAGATGTGGCAAGAAGAATGAAGGACATGTGGAAACCATGGAAGATATGACAAGTGCCCTTTAGATTCCGCTTTATTTTTTCAAACTATATAATCCATCTTGCTATATTCAAAATGTCCATTCTTTACAGTTTTGTTGGTTCAATGTTTTATTTGTTCAATGTATATTTTGAAATGGTTAGAGTAAAGTAAAATTTCCATAGAGCTGTCTTTATATGTGTCAGGGGAAAAAAATCTATATGCATAGGAGCAGAAAAATATATCCATGAGAAAAAGATAATTATAATTAAATAAAGACAAAAAAAATTTACATTCAACACACTTGAAGATAAAAATTTAGGTGCATATAAATATAAAAGGAGATAAAAAAATAGTGTTATTTGGAATATATTGGAAAATGAAAGTGTGTTACATATTTATGGAAATTTAAATGCGTTTGTGATAAAGACTACATTGAGGCTCTCGCGAAACCAACAGAAAAATATATGTATGAGGAAAAGACAATTCAAATAAATTAAACAGAATGTCCTGACATTGAGCATAGTTGAATATAAAAATTTAGGAGCACATAAATATAAAAGGATATAAAAAATAGTTTCATTTAGAATATATAAAAAAATAATAGTTTGTTACATATTCCTGGAAATTTAAATGTGTTTGTCATATAGACTGGGATTGGGGCTCCCACAGACCATAAGAGGAATATGTACAAGAAATACGATTGTGGAAAGAAGAAGTGGGTGATGGTAAAGTGTAATACCTAAAAATAAGAAATGGGAAGGTATCACTCTTTCACTAGAGATTTCTATTCAGAAAAGGTGGAATAACTAGATCAATAAAAAAAGAAGGATGTCATCAGTACAGAGTTACAACTATAGTACATATGAGCATTTTTGTTATTTGCTTGTTGATTCCTTTTTCTTTTTCGTTTCGTCGACGACCTTCTTCAACTTCGTTTCGACGAATTCTTCAATGTACGTTTTGAAGGGGGCGACGTCGATCTCATTTCGAATTTTTATGCTGAAAAGTTTTGTTTCTAATTCGGTTAGATCAATAGAAATATTATGCAGAGTCTGATGATGGTTTCCATTCTGTACTGAATAGTCGACTAGCCAGTTATCCACGTGATCTTCACCATATTCAAGAATCCTGTAAAAATTGTCCAAAGACAACCCCTTTAAACTATGAACTTGTTTATCGAAAGCTTGCTTGTTTAACCTCAATGCGTTGATGATTAAGTTGGGATCCTGGAACTCGTTGGTACTTCTGGCTAAGTATATTTTGGTCAGATTTGTGAATAATGTTTATTTCGTTGATATTGCTTGCTCACATGAATTGACAATGAGATATAGGTTCTTCACCTTCTCTTTCCAACATGCTTTTAATTGAGTTATCTAGATTTTGGAGGGGATATCATGTTGTCTTATTGTCATGTCTGCCATGTTGTTGACATGAAAGGAAAACTGGATGACCGTGTGCAAATAGAAAGTTTCTTCATTTTTTAAATCTATCTGCAGAATTTTGAGTAAGTTATTTGTCATTTTTCTCATGGAATCCATAGCTTGTGATGTTTCTCAAGCATCAGTAATCAGTTCCATTCTTTTCCTTATATTTTTCTCCGCATATCCTCTACACGATGTGAGGAATATGGAGGATGTTTTTAACTTTGTTGCAGAGGAGGCAGGCATGGTTATTTCCAAAGAACTGGAAAGCAATGGCATAGGAATCAAAGCTTCCTATAATTCCTTGATCTGGTACTTTAGTATGGCATTTTTTGTCTCAATTACTCCAATGGAATCATCAAGAGAATCTCTAGTTGCTCTCTAAAGTCGAGAGATTTGGGAGGGTTGCATGTTTGCAAGGTCAAATTATGAACGATATTTTCATTTCTTATTCTTTACATCTCTCTTTTAAATAATTAATTTTTTAGATTCATTTTAAAAAACAACACTCCAGAATACGAAGGATTCATCTTATCAAAAATTTTGGTACCAACTATGTCCATTGGCCCACTATGGTGAATCGCGTCTCCAAGATCATCAAGGTTGTAGAATATGCTATCCATATCAGTGTCAAGTTCCATGTTCTTACTTTCAGTTTCAGGTTCTTCCTCCTCCCCTACAATTCTTTTTCTTTTCTTCTCCATGGGAAGCTTTTGAGAACTATCAATTTTAGGATGAACCTCCTCCGTTCGAATAACTTTGGGTTGCTTTGTTACTGTGGTAGGTCGTTGGAGTGATGCTTTGTTACTGCGGTAGGCCATTGGAGCGATGCTTTGTTATTGTGGTAGTTATAGTCCTCATGCCCAAAGATGTTCATTGTATCTCCACAGAACTTCTATCGATCTGGTGCTATTAGTTTACAAGGACGTCTGTTTTCTCCAGACGATGCTTGAAATGAACAAATGGATGGGATAATATAACCCACCCAAAAATGTTGGTTCAATGTGTGTGAATGGAAAATATCCTCGAGCTCTTCTCTCATTAATGACAATCTCTATGCATGTTGGATGATGAGCTGTTAGAAGTAAATATTAGTTATTGCATACTTAGAAGTGTGAAGGTGGTAGTTACGGTGAAGAACAATTAAGGATTGGAGGTTTCATGAATGAACCAAGTCGAGGACATGCAAATGAAAGTCCATGGTATTTGAAATTAATACTTAGAAGGGATAAAAAAAAACTCCACAAATCTTGGTTTAATACGTATTAATGGCAGTTGTTCTCGAGCCTTTCACCCATCAATGACAATTTACATGGTTCCTACATGATGATATGTTAGCATTAAAGATTACTAATTGCATATTTAGAAACAAGACATTTATATATATATGAACCTTCTTTTATTATAAAGAGGTGCAAAGGTGACGAAGACAAGGAACTGAAAGCAAGGAATGGCCAATTATGAAATGCAGTTGGATAGGCCTCAAATTAGGTTTAGAAGATATAATGAGGATAGGTGAGTGTCCAACCGTGAAATTGCATGAGCTGGAATTTTTGACTGCAAAACGCATAAAATGGAAGAGGGCATGATGGTGCAGTTCAGTGGACGGTTTGTATATTTGCGGAATTATGGGAAAGTGGCTAAGTATGGAATAGGGAAACAGTCGGTCGAGATCGTTTTCAGAATTAGGGTTTGAATATTTTTTGAATGGGCCAACCCGAGGTCGTGCGAATGACATTCCATGGTGTTTGAAATCAACACTCAAAAACGATAATATAACCATCCAGAAATCTTGGTTTAATGTGTATTAATGGGAGATCTCCACAAATATTGGTTGCTTTCCGAAGGGCAGGACCGAATGAGTTAATTTAGTTTTTTTATTATAAATAAGACTCTTTTATTATAAACAAGTGAAAACAAGGAATGGAAAAATATGAAAAGCGGTCACACAGTTTTCAAAATACAGGGAATTCTAAGTAGAGGTGAGGGCCAACGGTCAAATTGTATGTTTCAAAAAACTTAACTGTGAAATGAGTAAAAGGGAAGAGTGCAGAGAAGGAATGGGGAAGTATGAAAAGTGGTCGGACGGGTTTCAAAATAGTGTTAAAGGGGATTGTTACTAGAGGTGAAGGCCGACATTCAAATTGTATGTATCGGAATTTTTTACTGCAAAATCTGTAAAAGAGAAGAGTGTATGGTGGGGAGGCCCAATGGTTTCTTTGTATAATTGTGGAATTGCGGGTTATGTTTGCCTGTCGCGGAACAATGGAAGGGAGATATTTATTCTGCGTGTCCAAGAACTGGCAATGGAAAAAGTGGCCAAGTATGGAATAGGGAAACGGTTGGTCGGATGTGGTTGGAAATAAGTGTGAAGGTGGTAGGCACATGAAACAATGATTAAGAATTGGATATTTCATGAACCCGACAACCCGACAATCCGTGAAATGGATTCTGACAAATGGAGGAGTATGAAAAGCAGATGGAGGGGCTTCAAAAATGGGGTGACAATAGTTGCACAAGGGGTGTGAGGACTCGACAGTCAAACTGTAGCTCTCAAAAATTCTGAGTGCAAAGTGTGCGACGAGGAAAAAGGTATCATGTGACAGTCTATTTGTAAATTTGTATATCGCAGAAGTATGGTTTCTCTTTGGAGGTGACGGAACAATGGAAGGGCACCCTAGAACCCGTGTGCCTGGGAATTCAAATATGTAATAGATATCCCATTTCCTGGGAAAATATTTTTTGCATGTTTCTGGAGAAGTTGTAATCTTATTGCATATAGTTGGAAAGAAGTGTGAAGGTAGTGGGCACAAGAAAAAATGACTAGGAATTGGAAATTGTCTGAACCTGCCAACTCGACAATCCGCGAAAGAGATTCAAGGAAATGGAAACACAGAAAGCGGCCAAACGATCTTAAAAATAGGGTGATCGGGGTTTTCGAGGAGACGTGAGTCCCCGATGGTCAAATTGTATGTATCAGAATTTTTGAGTGAAAAATATCTAACATGGAAGAGACGATGTTTTGGGAGTTCGGAAGTGAATTTGTACATCATGTAAGCTCAGGTGATTTTTGTAGCTCAAGGAATACTTGAAGTGGAGTCTACCTATCCAGGAACCCGCAAGAGAAAAATGAACAAGTTTAGAAGAAATTGGATAAATATGCAAACGAACGTTGGTTTTCCATACATTGCGAAAGTCGAGGTGTTATTTGCAGCTCAAGGAATACTGGAAGTGCATTCCGCCAGTGCGAGAACCCGCAAGAAAAAACTAGGCAAGTTTAGAAGAAATTGGATAAATATGAAAACGAACACTGGTTTTTTGGACTCGTGATGTGAAGATATATATGAAGATGATGATTTTTGAACTGGCCACCACGGAAACCCCCGACCACAGGAACATGGAAAACTATAGAACCAAAAATGCATAGTAGATAGGAAGAACAAAAGGAAAAAATGGGAAAGATTACAACAGTAAAACGAAAGGGAGAGAATAACTTTAATGCTCACACACCAACACCTACTCATAACTATGAACCCATAGAAATAAATTAACAATGGGAAATCCATTGTCAGTTATGAAATATAGTTAGAACCCGACAAACTCTGGTTCAATCCATAAGAGATGTAATTTACATCCATTTTAATAACATTTTCTGGGCATCCAACTGTGAAAAAATGTAACAACAGATGCAACTGCAGATGTAGCACCCCAACATTGCAAAGTTTAGGCAAACAAGAGAAATCAACAAATAACAATCCAGTTAAGAAGCACCAAAAGGCCCAACTACAGCAGTAGGACCTAAACACTATGCAAGCACCAACCAACGGACCAATAAATTCACTGCACACAAGATTGTATCAAAAAACGCAGAGGAAAACGTATTGTAACACATCTTTTAACCAAATATTTCAGGCTGTGAGACTTGCCAGGTAAAATTCAAAGGTGGTAGGACCATGCAAAGGCCTGCCTCTATGCAATAAACTATGAAAAGTGTGGTTTTTCCTGCTTGGTATTTTTCAATAATGAGAGCCATTAAATTCCTCTTGAAGTCCATATTTAAATCATAAATAGTATATTAATATTTGTAATAGATATCCCATTAACTAGTAGGATATTTTGTGCATGTTTCTGGAGAAATTGTCTACGAACAATTACCATGACTGTCACCTGGAGGCATGGTGAGCTGTTAGAATTAAAGCTCAGTTATTGCATAGTTGGAAAGAAGTGTGAGTGTGGAGGGCACAGGAAACATCGATTAGGAAGTGGAGGCGCAGAAGAGATTCCAAGAAAGGGATGAGTATGGAAAGTGGGAGAACAAGTTTGAAAATTTGGTCACAATAGCTGCCCAAGAGACGTGAGGACCCGAAGGACAAATTGTAGGTCATTTGTGTATCACAGAAGTCTCAGTGCTATTTGCAAGTCACAGAACAATGGAAGTGCAATGTAGAGCGTCCGTGTTTGGAAATCCACAATCTGAAAAGTTACTAGGTATGGAATGGGAAGCATTCGGTCAAATGGAAAAATAGATTCAGATAAATGGTGAAGTATCAAAAGTGGACAGATGGGCTTGAAAATGGGGTGACAATGGTTCCACAAGAGACGTGAGGACCCGACGGTCAAATCGTAGGTCTTGAAACGTTTGAGAGAAAATTGTATAACGAGGTAGAGGGTACGATGTGAGTTTGGTTGTAAATTTGTATATATTGGAAGTATAAGTGCTCTTTGGAGATTACTGAACAATGGAAGTGCAATCTAGAGCATGCGTGCTGCTAAATCCATGATAAAAAATGTGCCTAGTTATGGAATGGGGAAGCGAACAGCTGCAGTCAAAGGAGACATGAGGACCCGACCATCAAATTGTAGGTCTTGAAACTTTTGGGAGAAAATTTTCTAACAGGGCAAAGGGTATGATGTCAGAGTCCAATTGTAAATTTGTATATCGTGGAAGTCTGGGTGCTCTTTGGATGTCACAGAACAATGGAAATGCAATCTAGAGCGCATGTGCCCCTGAATCTGTGATCGAAAATGTGGCTAGGTATGGAATGGGGAAGCGAGAAGTTGGAGTCGCGATATAAAAGAATGAGTGAAAATGTGGAGCCATGAGTCCGCCAACCCGCACAGCTAGATATTTTCGATAAAACAACCAAGTAACAAAGAGAAAGTAGAGGGAAAAGAGAAACGGGAATTTGGTTAAGTATAGATGACGAAAATAAGGGTTGGTATATTCAAATCTATAATAGATATTTCGTTTGCTAGGAAGATATTTTCTGTATGTTTTTGGAGTTGTATACTTATTGCATATATTTTGAAAAATCGATTGCAAAACCATAATTTTCTCGTCCAATATTTATCCACTTAATCATTTTCTATTGTGATTCTACCATTAAAAAGGTTGTGAGCAAATGATTTGTTGAAGATTACTTTTTGTCGAAACTTGTGGGGGTGATTATGCACTTGATACATTGTTTCATGAATTTGGCATATTAACTTATGCCAAAATAGGGACCAGTCAACCCGTGGACAATCCAGGAGGACGAGAAAGCTAGGTCCAAGTTTAAATGGATTTTGTTTATATATATTTAAAATGAATTCATATTAATGTATCTTAATAGATTATTTGTGATGCAAATGTAAACCATGTTCGAATTTGAATGGTGTTATGGGATCGCAATTTTTTGCTCAAATACAGAAGCAACAGAGAAAAAAATATATGACTTTTCATGTCATATATCCAAGAATATTATGAAATATAGGAAGCTGTAATATATGCACAATACATAACAGGAACATGTACAGTGAAATGAGTTAATTTTAAGAAGAAATACATATTTCAAATAACAAAACCAAATATTCAAGATCACCATAGAACAACCTCAAATATTTATATTCCGATAAATTGGGTCACAAAATACAATTGAGAATACTTCCGAAAAAATAGTTGTCTTCGAATTTGCAAAAAAATGTATAGTTCATTACATATTCTGAAAAATAAAAATGTGTGTGACATAATGATTGGAATTGAGACTGTCATTGATTATAAAGAAAAGATGTACAAGAATGAAGTTTGTAGAAAGAAGAAAGTTGATAATGTAAACAACAAGACCTGACAAGAAGAAAAAGAAAATTTCCAGTCCTTGGTTAAAACTTTGTTAGAGTAAGTGGAGGAAAACATAATAATGTGGTCAGTATCAACTTACTATGATGGTGTCCCATGCCTTGTAATTTTTTTTTTGATTTCCTTTTATTCCTTTTGTCGGCTTTGAGCTTCATTGGTTATCTGGTGGACAACATTTTTGAACCATTCTTCGATATAGCTCCTGATGGGTGCCACGTTGATTTCATGGTGGATTTTTATATCGAACAATTCACTTTCAAAGTCCCTTAGATCAATAGATAGGTTGTGCAATGCTTCTTGAATATCTTTGTTTTTAATTGCATAACCGACTAGCTAGGTTTTCATGTCATCTTCACCATATTCAAGAATGCCATAGAAATTTTGAAATGACATATTTTTATAGATATGAACTTGATCATCAAATGCTTGCTTGGTTAGAAACAATGATTTGAATATCAAATTAGGGTCCTGGACTTCAATGGTGTTGGCATTGTGTTGTGCTTGGGCGAGTCATTGGTACTGGTACTGAGATCATTTAGGATGGTGTCAGTGAAAGAACTATTGAAGTTTTGAATGACCATGAAATGCCTGAAATTCTAAGGCAGAGAGACGAATTGACTTTTTCTTTTTTCATGGGAAAAATGCAACCATTAGATGTACTTCCTTTCTATTCCAGCAAAAACAATTGTACCAGATATGTGACATGGGTAAAATTTACGGATTAGCTTGTTACACATACATAGTCAAGGGAATGCGTAGCAATTAACCACAACGAAAATTAGATAAGATGACATAAATAATTTCTTCTGCCTTCTGTATTGCAATAACTGGGAAGAAATTTCAATGGAAATCAACTTGCCGCAATGGAAGATGGTTTCATCCTTCAGTGTAAAATATAAAATATATAGAATCATCTAATATATGTTGGATGCACTTTATTGTCTCATTATCATCGTGAAAAACCATGAAATTTTCCAAAAAAGGTTTTTAAATGAATTAACCTTTAATATGGGTATGTCTTGGGGAGCGTGTGCTGGGTTTTGTAAGAACTTCAACGAGAGGTCCAATTCATTACCATGCTTCTTTAAGAACTATCTGTAATTCTCGCCCTTTAAAGTAGTCATTGGGTCGGGAAGTGGTAACAGTTTTTGAAATACTTGAGGGTATAGGGAGACTTGGGAATTATTTCCCAATTTGATAATTTGCTAGTTCGGAATATAGTTATAGGCGTAGTACGTGACCAGCTTCCAAAAGTAAAAAAAATTGGGGACAAAAGTTGTCGTTTCAATTCCATATGTCAAGATAACTTTCTTTCTGGAAGAAGGTGATGAGTAGTAGTGGTCATAAGCTATGGAGTAGTGAAAATTGTGGTCCTCCCGCCCGAAAATATTAATGCCATATCCGCATAAATGTTGTCGAGTTGCAGCCATGAGTTGATGATAACGTTCCTTTTATCGGCATAGTATTTAAAATTGATGGTGCAACATCATAATATAATCTCTGATAAAACTTGGTTCAATGTGTTTCAATGCTATATTTTCTTGACTTTTTCACCTTTTAATGCCAATACTTTTTATGTCTCTCGTGAGTCATGACTAATAAAGGCATAATTAATGTGCATTTGGAAGCACATGAAGTTGGCGAGGATGAAAGCCAATAAAAACTTCTCCGGAACTTTTGTGTACCTCGAAACCCGACAACCCACAAATCTGTGAGAACATGAGCTAAACAATCCACTAAGTATGGAAATCTAGGGTACAATTATCTCAAAAAGTCTGAGGTAAATAACCATTTTTCCGAGATGATATTGCATTCTTTCTATGTTGATGTCATAAAAAAACTAAAATAAGAAACTAATCAGATTCCATAATATTCTCCCATTATTTCATTTTAATGGGAGATGTCCTCGAGCTTTTCGTGTATTAATGCCAATCTTTTCGAACATCTATGATGAGTTGTCACTAGTTAAATCATAGTTAATGTGCATTGAGAAGGCACGAAGGTGGCGGGGATGTAGGGGAGTCAAAAATGCTTCAGTACTTTTTTGAACGTGGGAGTCTGTTGTGGAATTGTAGATCACGCAAGCTTTGGATGCAATATGTATACTCCGAACATGGTGCATGAGAATTCAATAGAGCCTACCCAACAACCTCCAGCCATAAAGTTGAATAAGTAAGGAAACAAAAGTGATCAGTCGAACTCATTAGGTCAATATATAGACGGATATAGAATTTTTGAGTCCACCACCTGGTCACCCTTTATCATAGAGGTCGAATTGCAGATCACCGAAGTTTTGGATGCAATATGTATACTCCGAACACGGTGCATGAAAATTCGATAACAACTACCCGGGAACTCGCAGCCATAAAATTGGCTAAGGAAACGAAAGAGGTTGGTCAGATTCGTGATGTCAAGATATAGATGGATATAGAATTTGTGAGTTCTCCACTTGGGAAGCCGCTATCATAGAGGTCAAATTGTAGATAACGACTACTTGGGAACCCGCAACCATAAAATTGGCTAAGTAAAGAAATGAAAGAGGTTGGTCGGACTCGTGATGTCAAGATATAGATGGATATAGAATTTGTGAGTCTGTCAACTGGGAACCCTCTATCATAGAAATGCGACTAAGTAGATAAGAGAAAAATAAAAATGGATCCAATAACTTTATGCTTGATAAACAAACACTTTTTCTAATAATTATCAAGAAATAGATATACATCAATTATGCGGCATGAGAGTTCGGGGCATGGGAGATCCATAGGGCCTAGCTGAGAACTGAATGGCATAAAATTTCCCAAGTATTGAAATGAATAGCAGTCGATTGGACTCATGATGTGAAGATATAGATGGACATTGAATTTATGAGTCTGTAGCCCCGACAACCTGCGAGCATAGACAAGCGACTATACTATGTATAGAAGAAAAAAACGGATAATAGAGGGGAAGAAGAAAAGGGAAAAACAAATATAGACAGAATAAATGAAAAACAATTGGATGTGGAAAATGGATAGAAATATGCACCTTTGCATGGATTCTTCTAAACTTATGGTTAAGACTTCTCTGTTGTGTGCAGTTCTCCACTTTGTTTCTATGCAAAAAAGCACAAAACAAAAGGAATAAAGTAACATATAGTTCTATAAGAATATACCTTTTTTGTTTTTTTGGTTTTTTTTGTTTATCAATGATTGTGTACATATAATTTTTTTGTGTAAAAAAAGTTTGTGCCCAAAATCAATTATAGAGCAGGTAAAAATAAGCTGTTGGATAACACGGTTTTCTACAACAAGATAGACATATATGCTTTGAAACATAGAAATATGATTTTGCAATATGTTTGATGTATATTTCATAATTCAAGTGCAATACAAATTGTATCATGATCAGACCAGTATGTGTACAAACCAGACAAAACTAAGAAGTTGGATAACTTGGTTTTCTGCAACAAGGTAAATCTATATGCTTTGAAACATAGAAATATGATTTTGCAATATATTTGATGTGTCTCTCATAATTCAAGTGCAATACCAATTGTATCGTGATCAGACCGGTATGTGTTTAAGATAAAGAAATTGTACTGAGAAATGGGCACATTCGACCATACATGGTCAATAAGTGTGTTTTGTACATTCATTGTGTTGTTCAAAAGAAAGTGGAAATTGTATTTGCACATGTACTTTTCCAATTCTTTTGTTCTAGCATTATTTTGTAACATGTCAATATTGAAGTCTCCTACAATGACAATGGTTTCGTTCAGATGCAAATTCTCCAATGCATTGGAGAGAACATTTAGTATGTTACACAATGTTTCATGGGGAGCGGCATAGAGATTAAGTATTGCAATTTCCAATCCATTGAAAAATACTTTTGCAAGCACCATCTCAACATTGTTTTCTTCGAAATGCATATCGTCCAAATTTGTTACATGTTTTTTTACCAATATCATCACCCCATGTTTAATGGAACTCAATATGCAATTGTGATATGGAAATTGTTTGTTTTGCATGGATAATGCCATGCATGTTTCCTATAAGTACAGAATATCGTATTTAATTGTGTCATAGTCATTGATTATATCATCCATAGGTTCTTGTAAGTTGTGTGTGTTAAGTGAGATAATTGATACAGATGAATTTGTTTGTATGGATTGGTAATCATACTTTAGATGCCACTTTGCGGTAGTCCTGAGGCATTGCATTTCAATATCAACTTTGTGTTTGACTTTGAAGTTATATTTTGTAAGAGGAATTAGAAAATACAAGGAGTCTATACTTCTGACATAGGACAGTGTTGTGTATACAAGTCCATGTATTCGAATTCCAGTAGGCTCAAATGAAACACTATCAAGTGTTAGTCCTTGTGATCTGTGGACTGTACATGCACATGCAAGTTTAATTGGAAACTGTTTTCGAATCTTCAGTCGACCTGTCTTTGCTGATGTCGATACTAGTTTTTCTATTGGCAAGATACGTGTCCAATCTCTTACAGTGTTTAAACTATATAGATAAGCTAACATGTTTTCTTGTTGGTGGCCTATATGCAGTTCATGGAAATTTATCCAAAGGACATCAAGTTTTTCTATTTTAGTATAGCCTTTGAGTATCCCATCTGCACCATTGACCAAGCCATCCTATGAATCATAGTTGCAGGCATATATTTCAACCATCATGTCTACTTTCAGGACAAGTTGAAAAGGTAAAGTGGATGTATGTTCATGATGTGGCACATTTCCATGATTGTCTTCTTCGAGGTCAACTGAATTGATGATGATATCATCCCCAGGCATGAGAGATAGCATGAACCTGTTATGCATTGCAACATTCCTATTCATGTAGAACAGGTGAGGGAAGGATGGGTCTATTGGTGTAGGTTGCATGCACCTCAAATTGATATATGTTAAGTCATCATGTGTCTGGCTATTTTTTCGCATTATATTCTGAATTTCAATAAGTGTTTCATCGGTCTGGCACATTGTAGTATGCAATTCAAAGCATTTAATATTGTCTTTCTAGAAGTGATGGGTCATTGTTTTCATGTTGACTGTAGGTTTTTCAAATATCAAAGAATCCTGGATGGGTTGCGCCTGGTAAAGATCCCCACAAAATATCATGTCAATGTTTCCAAAGTATTTTGTGTGCACATGTTTTATGTTTCTTAGCCAGTTGTCAATGGAATACAAGAAGTAACTTCCAATCAAATATTCCTCATCTATGAAGACAAGTTGCAGTTCGTCATAAAGCTTAGACAAGGTATATAACATCTCCTTGCTAAGTGGAAGAAACTGTGACTTGTTAAAAGGCATAAAAATTGTAGAGTGGACTATTGTTCCACCTGCATTATATGCAACTTTTCTTATATATGCAATTATTAAGCCCTTTGGTTTCATAGGATCATAAGAATTGTTTGAATCATAGATTCATATAAGCATTTGGAATAGTGCTTTAGCTATGAATGTCTTCCTTGTTCATGCTCCGCCTTTAAGGAACAAGTGCACATGAGTGTGCATGTTCAAGTGTTTTTTAACCACAATGTCCTTTAGAATTGTTTGTTATTCTCGATTCAAGAGACGTTTGATTCTATGGTATTCATTATTTTAAATAAGGAAAGGATGTTTTGTGACTTGAAAACCAAGATTGATATGTTTTTCAATGATGCATGCTCGAGGATGAGGAAAATCTTCTTGCAAGTCATAGGACTCGCAGGGAGTTCTAGTTGTTTTTCGATTTGTAAATGTCTGATCAAGATTGTCAGGGTTTTTTGGTTCATTAACTACACTTTCTAGATCACCCCATGTTGGATTAACATTGTAAGAAAATATAGATTCATTGGTTTGCACTATAGTCTCAGGGGAAACATACTGAGCTTCCCATGTAGGGAAGTTATGTTTTAATGTTCTTTCGTTTTCATCGAACGAAACATATAACAATAGTTTTTCTCTACAACAATTTTCATAGTCAGTATGTTTGTTGTATTTGATAAACCGTATCACAGATGGTTTTTTCCTTTGTGATATGGGTGCACCAATTTTTTTGTAATGCGATACAAATTCTGCTAAGAAAATACGCTAAATAGGAGATGGACGCTGGAGGTAATAATCAACAATAGAGAGACATAGCACATCCTCTGAATTGTCAGGCACTTTTTGTAGCAAAGACGATGGTTTAAGTACAAATGTGCATTTCTCAAGTGGAGATGTGTTTATGAAGACATATTTGCTTGAAGTACTAATGAGGGCAGGGAAAGTGAAATGTGGACTGCCTGTTGAGAAGACATTTGTTGAAGATTAAGTGATGTATTACCAAGCGTGTGTATCATTTGTATAGCATCAATATGACTACTTTCATGTTCTTTCTGTATTCTTCTTAATGCACTTGTCATGGATTTGTCAACCTTTGTCATATACAAAGTACAATATGATGTTGCATCATATGCATTGAGAACATACTGTGCATCTATATTTGCATTCCACATAACTAGAATTTCCTTGGAGAAATTGTTGCTCTAGATATGGGAAAGTTTTCTTTTAAGGAAAATTGTTGGTTGTTTAAGCATACATTGTATGGCTTGGATGTACTCATCTTCTATTAGTTTTAGATGTGTCAAGAAATCATCTAGGCTCAATTACCCATCAAAGTATTGTTGTTCTAGAAATGTGAACAAGGATCTAGATTTATCAACGACATCATTGTACTCTAAACTAAGTGACTCTATGATTCTTGTTTTTCTCATTGGCGGCATGGGAAAGTTGTATATGCAATGCGAGTTTTTCCTTTTTTTACAACTTTTTATATGATAATTTTTGTGAACATTGACAAGTTATAGATCCAAATGATCTGTGTTGCATGTTATTTATTTGTCCACAAACTATTCGATTTGTGAGTTGTTGTCAGCCCCATAGACTGGTGAACCCTCTATCCACAAGAGTGCATGGTCATGTTCACTCCCCCTATTCTGGAATTCAGTCACAAAAAGTTGTCTGATATTTTTCCAAAAAACGTTTCATCATGGCATATCAATTGTTTCAAAGAATTTATTCTATGTCTATAGTAGCGAGTACATGTCATTGGGCCTTTTCTTATGAGGCAGTCAATGCTATCATTTTCCAATGTATCCGTTTGTTTTTTACGTTTCCTGTTCTTATGCAAATCAGATACCGAAGCCACCAATGGATCTCAATGATGCTCTGCACTTGTAAATGTGATGAAAAATGTTGGCAGTCCCAATTGTCAGATCATTGCAAAAATAGTTTTCTTGTTTTGTTGCAAATAGTCATGAGAGATTCAAATGTTTTTGAAATCTATGTATCCAATATAAGATTTCAGGATTTTTTCTATGTTTACTTTGTACTGGACATCTATGGCCAACACTTTATTCCTTGCAGTTGGCCTTTTCTTATTCGCACCCACTTGCAAGAGAGCACTTGCGCTATTATTATGTTCATTGTTTTGAAAAAAAAAATTGTTATGTGACAAGAGAATTCATCGCTCAAATGTAGCATCTCCCATTGAACTATTTTATGATAACTAAATCATTCTATAATTTCACTAGGATGTGGATCTCCATAGAACAGTGTTGGGAAGTTCATTTCCTCTGCAAATTTGTCCTTGAATATTCCAAGTGGACATTGTCCCTTAGCAGCTGCAATTTCGACAATCTTGTCTTGCAAGTCATGAATACATTGTGCATCAGTGAATCCATGTACCAACGTCTCAGTAGGTCTTTCAGTCTCTGATTCATCACTTGTATCAAATTCACTTGCAGTTTTGAGAGTCTGTGAAGAGTTGTCATCCCCTTCTCCAAGAGAATTGTTCCATTTCTCATTCATACAAATGTTTTGTGCTTTGTACAGGGTCCTGGAACATAATTCTTTTAATTCTTTCATGACAACATGCACATGCACTTTACCTATATGATATGAATTCTTGTATTGCAAGATTCTTTTGAGATCCACACCAATTGTTAGTGTATCGCTAATGAATTGTGGAAAGGCTTTTTGTACAACATCTAGTTGCATAGGTACATTAATAATTGATCATGTTAAGCCCATTTGGGGTTGTTTATAGCCCAAGGGCCTGATTTGTGCAAATGCAATTCACAAAGACATAAGTCTCTCTTCAATATTTGTAAGCGCACTTACATCTACTAGTGGTGTATTACATCTTATTTGGTCAAGCATTGCAAACTTTTGCAGTTTTCCATTTTCAAGCGATTGTTTGCATGAAAAAAAAATTTCCCTGTTGGAAAATGTTTTATCATTTTCTGTTAGGCGGAGGTATTCTAGTTCCAAATCGGGAGTGAAAGATTTATTGTTTTTTGCGAAATTCAATTTATTGCAAATTGCACATGCAATTAAAGGAGTTTATTTGATTTGTTTCACATAGGTCTGTCTTGCATCTTTCTTTCGTAGAGAAGTATGCATATAAAGTGTTTGATGGTTTTCATTGGCAATTGTACATGTTGTTGGTTCCAGCCCATGAAATATGATTTTTTCCTCTCGGACAATTCCATCACCATCGTGGGATATGTGACCGTACATGTTTCTCTTGTGTTGCTCACGAACAATTTTCTTTAGTTTGTGATATGTCAATTTTTACCTACAAGGAAGCATAGTAATGTATTTTTTCTCTCACGTATGACCTTTTTTAAGTTGTGATAACTTAGTCTATGTTTTTTGTTCAAGGGAAAGATGACCTCATGGAAACTAGGATGAGTTTCATTCTGATTAAATAGCATAGGACACCTATGCAGATTCAATGTATTCACACTGGACCTTGAACCAATGGTATTTCCCATACGATCAATGTATTTTTTCCTGTCATGTATGATCTTTTTCAAGTTGTGATAAGTTAGTCTATGTTTTTTGTTCAAGCCCTTTATGGCCTGATTACAAATGGGGCGAGTTTCATGGATGACATTTTTGAAGTTGCGGTAAGTTAGTCTACATTTTTTGTTTAATCCCTATATGGACCCATCACAACTGGGATGGGTTTCATTCGCATTAAATAACGTGCTACGGGTATGCACATTCGACGTGGTTTGGGTGGCATGGACAATGGAACCTGAACCAATGGCACTTCCCATTAAAGGTTGATAATGGATATGTGGAGCATCTATTTTCAGTGAGATGATGTCAATTGGTCGATGGTAGTTTGAATCAGTAGACCAAGAATGGACACTGTCATCTGGCAGAGTATACTAGACCTAGATATTTACTCTGAATATGACATATAGCCATTGCAAATAGAATCTGCCACCCTCCACATTTTGTTTTTCATATGGCAGCGCCATGTTTACAAGGTATTCTTGCCAACTTTCAATTGTCGGGATATTTTCTAGGAGATATGGTGAAATGTGTTGATGAAAATAGCTAAAATCATGTTGGTTGCCACCTATAATTGCATTGCAAAAGTATTGTACAGTGTAAAGTCGCAATGATTGAACATCGAAATCTGTTGATACAAAATAACAAATTGAATTGAACAGACTATCTCCACAACTAGATGCAACAATTGTTGATATCTGCAAGCAATGAAATTGCACACAATGCATAATTCATTTCCATTTCGATTCAAGGTCTTTGAAAATGAGGGACAAGTAAATATAGGTTCTCCAAGATTGTATATGGATAATTTTCTATACACTAGTGGTTCATAAAGACCACTGACAGGATTCGCATCATGGAACAAGATGCAGTATTGATTGTTTGATGCAGTTCAGTTAAATAGTAGATATCTTGTTTTTCTTGTCAATCACCACATTCTAATTCATATATTGTTCCATTTAGACAACCACCATATACAAAATGTATCTCCCCAAAGTCCCCTCTCATCTGCAAGAAACATTGCAATTGCAGACAACCACATCTTTGAAAAATACATTGTGACATCATGTATTCCATGTAACTTCCAAAGAAGGTCAGATGCCAATTCGTATTCATACGACTCCAATGCCTCAGCGCTGCCATTTTTAAAGAGTCCAACAAATAATCTATCAATCCATTGCGCAGGTCGGTCGAGGAATAACATAAATGCAATAGAACCTGAAATGCATTGAAAAGGCAATCCCCTACAGTATACGAGAATAAATCCAATCTAAAAGGACCATTGGTATACAAAACCTGGTCAATGTTGTCATGGACAATGGACTCTGTATCTATTTCACAGGAATCAACATCTTTTACTTGTTTCATCTCTTAAACTGTGATTTTCAAGATGTTCTTACCTATATTCAGTCTATATGCAAACAGAGAAAGGAAAAGAAAATAAGAGAGAAAACAAAAAAAAATAAAGAGAGAAATATAAAATTACAAGTGCGGAACTGCATACCAATTCTGCTATCTATCCTTCAACCTTCTTCTTATCAAATTCAGTCCTCCCTAGCCGCCACAACATATGACAAGAAAGTAGAAGAATAGTGAACAATGAGCCAAACATAACAAACAACACAAATAAATAACACTATAAATTTTCTCAGCACAAAGATTGAGTATTCAACGTGTATCATTTTTGAACCTATTCCTGGCATACATCCTACAAGATTTTTAGAGGCAGAAGATGCTTTGCAAGACACAAAGAACAAGACAAAGGCAACAGGTGGACAGAGTCTACCCTGACATATGCTTGCTCCCTGTGACAACTCTGAACACATTTTCTAAAACCCTTTGCGTTACTATTTTGGAAACAGGTATGGAAAGATATCCAAAAATCAGAAGTTGGCATATGTGATTGGAAGGCAACAGACTGGAAAGAATGCACGAAATGCATGGTTTGCCAGGAGCATAAAATAAGAGGAGAACATTCAGTTTTATTCTTTTATATCTCATTGTAACTATGACAGATCTGGGTTCTGTGTCTAGCATTAACATTCAAAGTGGAGCAAGACGTATGGAAGAAAATAGACTAAGGAAATGCATGATTTCCAGGAACAGATAATATGAGAAGAACATTATGAAAAAAACACTCCAAACGTATAGTTTATAGGAAAAGGAAAAATGAGCATTTTTTTGTTTAATATGTCACCGTGGCTGTGACAAAGGCGGGTTCTGTATAGAACAATGACGTTGAAGAATAAGGAAAATATTATGGGTGTAGCATTGACAAAGAAATATCTTCTTCAACAGGGTTGCGAGGCAGGGACACCTAGTATTGAAAATACTTCCTTCCGAGTTGCAAATAAAAAAAAACAAACAAGGAATAGCAATGAAACCATGGCACAAAAACTTACCTGTCAATGAGGGATAACAAAAGTGCAGCTCAAAAACCTGCAAACCACAACAACAGGTCCAACTGCTTGGAAATGTGAAGAACAACAAACCACCGAACAACCAAAAAGAGGTCCAACTGCAGTTGTAGGACCTCAAATTTTCAAAGTTGAATCAAACAACAACAACCAACATCGAACCAGCCAATGAAAAAGCATCAACCAATGAAGCAGTAATGGCGGTGAAAAACAACATTGCCCAAATTCACTGCAGAAAAAACCGTATCAAAAAAATGGAAGTAAATTGTATTGTAACATAGTTGTAGAATAAACATTCAAGGCTGCAAGCCCTATTAGGTAAACAGTTAAGGATGTTAGAACCGTCGAAGGGCGTCGCACTATGAAAACATTTAAGAATACGTACGTAACAATGAAAAAGAATCTCGAAATAGGCAACAATAAAGAAAATTAGAAAAAATAAAAAATACTAACAAAATATAATAAAAAATAAAATAATAATAATAATAATAATAAAACAATAGTTCGAACACTGGAGACTATGCTAAAAAACTTTAGTTAGAGGACAAAGTAATATGAAAACTGACTATCCATGCTCAAAACTTTGGATATCCAAAGATTTCAATATCAATAGTGCAAATTAAAAAACATTGTAGATGATAAAAACTTTGGATATGCCAACATATAAATCATTGAGAATAGCGAAGCTGGCAATAAGACCTCAAATCTTTTATCCAACGAGATCATGATATATATGGATTTTTTTTATTGTAAATAAAATAAAATAAATAATGTTTTTTTGTTATGTAGTTCGAATAATAGAAATTATGCAAAAATTTGTAGTCAAGCGAAAAACAAATATAAAGTCAACGAATTGTCAATCGCTAAAAACTTTGGATACCTAAACATTTCAGTATGAATACTACAAATTCAAAAACACTGCAGATGTTAAAAACTTTGGATATGACAACATATAATGCATTGAGAATAGTGAAGCTCGCAATAAGACCTCAAATCTATTATCCAATAACATCATGACATATATGGGGTTTTTTATTATATAAAAAATAATATTTTTAGTTTTGTAGTTTGAACAATAGAAAGAATACAAAATTAGTAGTCAAACCACGAACTAATATAAAGTCAATAATTTATCGATCGCTATAGTCCCTATGGGCCTTCGGAAGGGACTAATAACTGCAATTAAATTTCTCAATGCAGTTTTCCCTTTTCGACCTTGAAATTTTAAGGGACTTTATGAAATGCCACTAAAAATATGTAAAATTTTAAGCTAGAGAAACATAAAATGAATATTATGTTTTCAAAAAAATTCAATAATTTCTTCAACCACATTTTAATATAAATGAATAATAAATTTTATTTTTTTTATAAGTAAGAGTTTGTATTAAATATAAGAGTCCTTCTCAAAACCAGGATCCAGAGTACATTAACAGAGTTATTCGGTTGTAATTACTGAACTGCTCCGTAAGGAGAAACCAGTTCAGCCAACCGTATATAGCAAG
>ML796330.1:104321-123168 GCA_009831015.1 Picea engelmannii | reverse complement strand
AATTTTTTATGAAAAATTAAATTTAATTATTAATAACTTATTTATTATAAATAATTAATCATAAATACAATTATTCATTAAATTATATATTTATTTGGTTTATAATTTAATACATCTTAAATTTTACAATTAATAACTTATTAAATATGACACATATTTAATATTTAATAGTTAACTATTTTTTATTACATATACTTATAGTTTTATATATAGCATTACTTACGTTGTATTATAGTTTGGCGAATGGCTATTCTAAATATGTTTTAATAATATCGATATATTTACATTCTTATCAATAATATTATCCATTTTTTTAATTTATATAATAATTATAAAATGTTTAAAAAAAAATTATTTTTTTCAATTTTTTAATCAATAAAAATTACAAGTTAAAAAAACTAATAACTAGTATAAGGAATGTAAATTTCATATCAAATTAAAAGATATGATAAATTAAAGTAATTGGTTTAATTTTATGAAATGCCACATTTTGGGAGGTTTCTTCCCTTAATTTAAGTATATTATGATCCATACAGAGAGAGAAAGCATAGACCTCATGGTGAACTAAGGAGTGTAAATTTCATATCAAATTAAAAGATATGATAAATTAAAGTAATTGGTTTAATTTTATGAAATGCCACATTTTGGGAGGTTTCTTCCCTTAATTTAAGTATATTATGATCCATACAGAGAGAGAAAGCATAGACCTCATGGTGAACTACATTGTAAGCCATAAAAAACAATAAAAATCCACATGATAAAATAAAGTAATTCATTTATTTTTATGGAATGCCACTTTCTTGGGATGTTTCTTCACTCAATTTGACTATATTATGAGTCATACAGAAATACGAGACTTCACGGTGAACTACATTCTTTTCCATAAAAAAACAAATTATTTTCCATAAAAAAAACAAAAAGTAAAGATATTATGGTAGATTGAGTTTACTTTCATGCATTTTTTGTTTGATGTAATTTGACTTATTTTTTAGACTATAAATTATTATCCTTCATAAATATTATTTTTGGATGAAAATTATAAGGAATTAATTAATATGTTTTAACAATTTGTTGTTTATTAGTAAAAATTATTGGAGAGAAATTTTTCTATATATATTTTTTTCATCCCTCAATAAATTATGTTAGTGTTACAATTATTTTCAAATTGAAACTTAATGTATGCATACACATGGCATTTTAAGAAAGTATTTTCATCCATAACTTATTAGTATCATAAAGATTACATGCTCTTTATTGGCATTATGTTTAATCTTTTGTATAGCTTCTACTTTAATTTTGAAGGATCTTGTTTTAGCAATACCATTTTTTTTGAGTATAATTATAATAAAAATATACTTTTGATCTTCTAAATAAAGATCGCTATTTTGGAGATATTATCTTTATGTCACCCTATCTTAAATATCACGTGAAAAAAATGATGCAATAATAACCAAGTAAAATTTGTATTGTATATTTAAATGTTATCATATACAATATATGAATTCTAATAATATGAGATAGCTAACATAATATTAATTAATACAAGCCATAAATTATTTATTTTTTAGAGGGGAATAGAATGAAATTGGTGTAAGTGTATGCTATCGAAATCATCATAAGTTCAACACTTAGACACTTATAAATTCAAAAAACATGTTTTATATTCAGAAAATAGAGGTTTACAACAAAAATATGTCTTTCTGTAACAATGTTTCTTATTGTCTCTACTCTTTTCTCTCCTATATCAATATGTTATGCTATCTCATATAAGAATTAAAATGAATTTTACTCGAATCAACTTAATTGACAACTAATGGCAATTAGTGAGCCACAAATCTAAAGAATAGTTGATTCTTCAAAACAAAGTATTGGTTTTTCAGTTATAGAAAATACAAAAGAGACTAGATCAACTGTTGAAAAGAAGCGTGATCTAGATTTATCTAAAATTTATTGGTATTTGTATCTTAGGATGGAATGTGTACAACAACAATCTCATTTTACTTGATCATAAATTTTGTCATTTCCCTATAATTTTGAAACAACTAGATATTCGCTGCATAATCTTTGAAAAATGGAATCTAGTAGAAAATCCATAGTTCTATAGCAACATGATTCTCAGAAATCAATATTTGATGACAAATAGTATGTTTTTCATCTTATATTCTCAACATTTGGTTCTGACAATTAGGAGTTGCAACAACATCAATTGTAGAAATACATTATATACGTGGATCTATAGAAAATGATTTCCTTAGCAAGTGGAATCCTTCTTCATCATATTTCTTAGGACTAGATTTGTAGAAAGTGGGTTTCCTAGCATGTAATGGGTCGCTTTCACATCACATTATTCATTTTCATTTAGTAACATGTATCGAATCTATAATATCAGTATCTACAAGTTAGACAAAAAATATATTTTTTCTACAAAATGTACTATAGAATTCACTAATTTTCCAAATAAATGTAGGAAAATATTTACCTAAATGATTTCTGAGCCAAAATGTTAAAATTATGGTTAAAGTATATAGAAAAGGAGTGGTGGAGTGTGAAAATAAAATGAAAACGATGATATAACCATGCAAAAATTGAGTCCCATCACTCTATCACTGCACCCCCACCCTCATGACTATAGTTTCTCACTCTCTTCCTTTAGGGTGGAGTGGGGGGATACAATGAGAAATATATTGTACTTTCTCACTATATTTTCTCATGGTTTCAATCCAGCACACCATCTTTACCCTAATTAAGGGTTCGGGTGTTGAGAGAGAGAAAAAATATAGTGAGAAGAGATAATATATTTTCTCACTCTCTACCCCCACCATTAGAGGAGAGAGTGAGAAAATATAGTCATGAGGGTGAGGTTTGGAGTGGGGTGAGAGAGTGAAAAAATATAATGAGAAAATACAATACACTATGAGAGTGGGGGTGAGGGGAGAGAGAGTGAGATAAAGTACAATGAGAAAATACAATATATTTTTTCACTCTCTCCCCCCAACCCTACCATTAGACGGAAGGGGTGGGGGAGAGAGAGAATAGATATAGTCGAAAAATAAAATATATCTTCTCACTCTCTCTACCACCCCAACCCTCAATTAGGGTGGAGGTGGGGGATGAGAATGAGAAAATATATTGTATTATCTCACTATAATAGGGGTGGAGGGAGAGAGTGTCGTTGAAATATAATCTTCACTGGAATCAACCCTTGGTATGCTCTAATACCATGTTGATATTTTACCACTCTACTCAACACCTGGAAATTATCTCAAAATAAAATCACTTTATCTACTAAAAGAATAGATGATTTATCGACTAAACATGCAACATAACCATAAACAAGGAAACCAAATCAAGAACATAAGAAAACCAAGATTTTCAGGTAAACCCTTGGAAAAACCCTAGAGGGAATTTAACCATTCCAATGATTGTTTTATTAAGGTCAAATCAGGGCTCCTGTAACAGGTAAAATGACTGACTAAGAGAACTATACATTGCAGACAAACCTGGAAACACATGTGTTGTTGTACGACCTGTTCAAGCATGTTTCCTGAGAAATCCATGACTTTCCCTTATGTGACCGACATACATCCACAATTTTCCCTTTTATTACCTGTAGATATTTGTGACTATATAAACTATGAGACACATATATGTACGCAAATCCCATATAGAAATCTCCATATGAATCTTCTCTTCCCTCTGGTCTATGTCCTTTGAAATCCACTTGTCGATGCTTCTACTCTCTCTCCTCCTTAACCTCTATGACCTCTATATGGAAGTACTTCTCCACCTATAAATATATTGAATCATGATCCTTTGTGATCCAACCCTCTCATCAATACTTATATGAACTCTATTTGCCCAACCAGTGAGATCTTGTCACTCTAGTGTAAGAAAAAGTCCTTTAGTCCTACACTCCTCACACTAGAAAAAATCCATATTTTCTATCATGAAACTTGGTCTCTCACAAGTGTATATCACACAAGTATCTCGACCTTGACCTCTCATCAAAAGTGATTTCTCTTTTACCCTAACCGTGATTTTATAATCACACGTTACAATCTATTTCTAATATCCAAAATGGAATCTATGATTGATATTACTTCTCACACTCACTTAAGATTTACATTACGTGCTTCATTCTAAGCATGTCCCTAAATAAATCAATTCACTAATAAAAACATTTTTACTCTAATTAATTCCTTTTAACTAAAGTAAACTCAAGACTATAATATTTTTGACAACTTCCACATGCAAAACACATGTCAATGTGGAAGTACATGTCCAATGCTACCACAAACATAAAAAACTAAGAATATATAGCTATAAAGTACAATATATTTTCTCACTCTCTCTCTCCACCCTCTCCCTCCCTCATATAGAAAGCGGGGATAGAGGAAGATAGTGATAAAATACAATATATTTTCTCACTTTGTACCCCCACCACCAATGAGGATCAGGGTGTGGGGAGAGAGAAATAAAAATAAAAAAAACAATTATCACTATATTTTCTCACTCTCTCCACCCATGCTCACCATCATAATATTTTATTTTCTCACTATTTCTTCCCACCCCTAATGAGTTTGGGTGTTGAGGGAGAGACAGAAAGAGAAAATATATTATATCTTCTCAATAAATTTACTCACTCTCTCCCCCCGATCCCACCTTTGTAATTTGAGGTTGGGGGTAGGGATGGGGAGACATAAAGAAAATATAAACTACAATATATTTATATATCTCTTCTCCCACCCTATACTCTCTCTCTCTCTCTCTCCCATCCTACCCACACCCTCATAATATCGGGGTGGGGGTAGGGGAAGAGAGAAATTGAATATATTGTATTTTCTCACTCACTCTCCCCACACCCACCCTCATAATATATTGTATTTTCTCACTCTCTCCCAAAACATTCTCACTCTGTCTCCACAACTCCGCCCTCATAATATATTTTATTTTCTCACTCTCCCACCGCACCCCTTCCACACTCTCTCTCCAATGTTCCCACCCTCATAATGTATTTTTTTTTCACCCTCCCCCCTATCTCTCCCTAATAATTATATTTGTTCACTCTCTCCCTTGAGGGTGGTGGGAGAGAGTGAGAAAGTATATTGTATTTTATCACTATATTTTCTCACTCTAATGCCCCCCCCCCACCCTTAATGAGCGTGAGGGGATAGAGTGAGAAACTACAATATATTTTTCCACTCTCCCCCCCTACCGCCACAAACAATAAGGGTGGTGGTGTTGTCAGAGAGTGATAAAATGCATTTTCTTGTTTCACTATATTTTCTCATTCTCTCCCACCATCCCCACCATCAATGAAGGTGGAGGTTGGGGGAGAGGAGGAAATATATTGATAAAATATATTTTATCACTCTCTCCACCGACCCCATATCCACCATAATATATGTTCTCACTCTCTTCCCCCACCCTTATCCTATTTTTTGACTCTCTTCCACCACCCCCACCCTCAATGAGGACCGAGGTGGGGGGAGAGAGTGAGAAAATATAATAAGAGTCGGGGGAGGGATTGAGCACATTTATTATTTTTTCTTAATCCATATCCCCACCCTTTTATATTATTCAATTCTCTCACTTTGACCATACCCTCAATGAGAGTGGGGATGGGGTGAGAGTGGGAAAATATATTGTATATTATCATTTTATTTTCTCTGTCTCCCTCGCCCAAACCCCACCCAATGAGGGTGGGGATGGGTAGAGAGAGTGGGAAAATATAATAAGGGTGGTGGAAGATATTTAGCAACACGTATATTATTTTTTCTCACTATATCTCCACACCCCCACCATTATCATATATTCCCATTCTCACCCCCCCCCCCAAACCTTAATAAAGGTGGGGGTCGAGGGAGAGATTGAGAAAATATATTTTATTTTCTCACTATATTTTCTTTATCTCTCTCCCCACATCCCCACCCTCATTAAGGACAAATATGGTGGAAGAGAGTGATAAAACATAGTGTAACATCTCCTACTACTACTATTTTTTTTTAAATTAAATCCCTTTTGATAATAGTATACTTGTATATCTACACTTATCATAAAGAGATTTTAAATTTTAATGCATAAGATTGTTCGATAAACATGAGTAAATATCATGGTATTTCCATGAAGGAATAGTACAACCATTGACATCCAAAATAATACACATGTTTACTATAATATTGATGGTTATATTTCCGTGATACTTCTCTTCGTTGTAGGTATTACAATTTATTTACTATTTAATATTATTATACAAACCTTGAACACCATACTACTCATTCTTACTTTGTAATTGGCTTCTCTTATGCACAGGTAATTATGGATTCTGGGGTTGATGGACAAGTCATGTTCCATATGGTACAACTTTATCTCTTTTTTATAACAATATTGCTTTTGTATTATAAACCTTGGAACCTAACATAAAATATTTATATTGATTATCAATAATATTTATATTCCAAATAAAAATATATATATATCCATATAAAAATATATTTACTTCCATAATCCTTCAAACTTCAACATATATCAATAAGACTATAATGAATATAAACCTGTCAAATACATTGGGTAAGGATAGAAATGATAACTTTACTTGTCTATATCAACAAGTTCACCATGACCATCGGCCTTAGGGTTTATAGGATATATAGTGATGGTGTCTAATACTTACCATCTGTTGACATCGTACTCTATAATGTACCCAATTGTAACATCCCTCTCTTGTGCGCATTGAGAAAACTTATTCTTTGAGGAAACTTGCTTGCAGGTGATCCGGATTATTATGTTATTGGGCATTTGATTATGATTATGAGGCATTATTATATGATGACATGTTATTTTGTTGTATTGATATAGATAGGTGCTATTGACCTAGTATTCCTGAGTGTGTGGGATTTTGGACCTCGAGGATGCAGAGGCATCAATGAAACACTTGTACTCTGGATCGAGTCAAGGAGTGGAATATTGGGGTTTGATTGTGTATATATGACATATGTGCATTTGATTAGATGTTATGATTATGAATTTTATTTCTGACATGATTCATTGATGATCCAGGCTGATGATATCTTGCTGACCAGACTCACATGTAGAGTAGAGGGGTCATGCATGACTACCAGAGACTTTGAGGGAGAGGTTTCCACAACATACCTTCCACCGCCTACTAGCACTCCCACCATGGCTCGAACGATAGGTTAACGACTACCTAGTTCGAGAATACCCACAATTCCATGAGGGAAGACTGTGACAGTCGCTCACGATGATTCTAAGGGGCATGCAATAAGGTAGGGGCCTTATTCCTTAAAGGCCCTTAGTCTCCCACAAGATCACTTGATGGAGTATTGACTCCAGGGGTTTTTGATGTCCACCAAGTCAGTCAAGAGGCGAGTGGCAACCTTGGAGCACGTAGTGCGTCCTAAAGGGCACATCGCGCAAGGGAAACAAAATGAAGCGAGTTGCACCCTTGGACCACCTAGTGCGTCTTAAAGGTCATGTCGCATTGTTAACTAATAAATGAATAAACCTAGATGGCCTTAGAATGAATGATGTGACCAAAAATATTTAAAAACAATTTCCCTAATAAAAATGTCGCCCAACCTAGGAAAATAAAATCTAGGTCTAAGTGATACTTGTGGTAAAAAAAAATAATACTAATAATCATCATTAAACATGTCACGAGAAGGGGGTAAGAAATTCAATTAATTTATAAAAATCAAATTACTTTGGGGGATTAAGTTGTTAAAAAAGGAAAAAAATGTTTTGTTACATACGCTAATTAAAAAGAAAAAGGGGAAAAGGTAATTTTCTACACTTGCTAATTTGAGTTTTAGATAAAATGGGAAAAGAGAGAAACTTAAAAGAATTAGGAAACTAAGGGAAAAATGGGAAAGATAAAGAAAAAGGGAAAAATAAGGAAAAAGTAGAATGACGAACTTAGTAAGAAACCTTTCCGTTAAGAACTTTCTAAATTGAACTCGCCTAGGAATTTAGTAAGGGCGTAAGTCATTAAAATGTGTAAGGGAATATGGGGACACCTAGGAGAGAATCTAGGGATGGTTTTAGGTGGGTGAGGGAAATAAGAGTAATTAAATAATTAATGAAATTAATTTATGGTGCAATGAAGGGGATGGGTGACATGTGTATTGGGGAGGATTTTTTCTGAATTAAATTAGTGAAAATTAAATTAAATTGGATTTTGGGAAAGAAATCACTTAGAAAATCTATATAAAGGATGTAGGAGGAGGAGGAACGATCTCTTCCTTGATGTGTAACATTACACTACAAAATGTTTGAATTGACTGACTTATCTTGTGGGACTTGACGAAAGATTTTATTTTGCATAGTAGATTACTATTGATCTTGCACTCTCATTTCTGTACTTTTTATGCTGTAAAGAAAAGTGTTTTGCTTATTGTTTTTAATCAATAACTTAAGTTCATCGTAGATTCACGCTCATTGCATCGATTTGATCTCCTTGGCCACCGAACCTTGATTGCATGAATATTGTTTTATTGATTTTTATGAAGATTTTGCACCTTATGTTCGTCCTCAGCACTAGATCATCAATCCACGCCTGAGTAGTTGGACAGGACTCGGATCGATGGTCGTCGCTTCAGTGTTAATAAACCTATAGATCTCGATTCCCTTCTTTTCTGTGCGTGGATGATGAGTGAAGGATGTTTTGCCCAACTATATACCCTGTTGAGTGTTCTTGGTTGATTGATTGTCTTGCGCCTTATTGTGATTGATTACCTCTGCGTATTGTTGATCCTTTCTCTTTGTGATCATATTAATACCATCTGAGTTTATATCACCTATGCATCTTGGATTGTATTTTACTCTCTGTGATTTAATGGTAGATCCAAGCTCTTGATTGGAGAAACCTCATCGTTTGTTTCCACTCGAATGACAATTTATAATTTGTGTATGGACTGTGTCTTGTCCATTTGATTCACATCCTTTACCTTACATTTGGACTACATTTTTCTCGTGAATGACAAAAAGGTTATTCCTTGAAATAAAACGAGAAATTCCTTGAGCGCCTGCGTCCTTTTACCACTAAACAACCACAAAATTCGTTTTACTAGAATGCCTTCATCTTTTTTTACTATGTATTTGGGGGGGGGGCGTAGTTTCTTAGTATAGGGGTGTGTCTTTATGTGTAATGATAATGTTTTTTTTGTAAAGGATGGGAAATATTACATTGATTACATTGTGATTTTACCTTTATTGTACTTTTTAGACTGCGAGTTTACCCATCGTAGTGCAGGGATATTATTTATTTAAGCAACAGTCGCTCATACGGTTTAATTTGGGATTAGAGAATGTTTTTTTCTTTATCTTATGACTGGGATGGAGTCTTCATGTCAGCTTTCATTTTTTCTTTTTCTTGACTGTGATTTCGTTTGATAACTCAACAATTTCTTCATCAATGAAACCCAACGATTATCATTGATAAACCACAACAATTTTGTGCCTAAGCATTTCGTTTTTATTGTCTGGGCGTTTCATTTTAAGGTCTAGGCATTTTTATATCAATATATCACCGTGGTTTTATTTTCCTTATGAAAACAACCTTACCCTTGTTGACTGCGTTTAATTTCATCTTACTGGGCATCGAATTCATAGTCAACATTCCCTTTTTCAATGGTCAATGATTTTGTTTTTAGCATTTAGTGGATGTTAGTCATAGTTTCAATTGTATATCTACAAAGTAATACAAAGTCATCAATTTTATATTTATATTTTCCTTACCCAACTATGCTATACCTTTTTCGACGACATTGGATGTTGATGGAAGTTTTATAGGGATACCATGACATGAGTTGATAGACCCCATGTGAATATTATACAGACAACGATCTTCTTTTATAGACAACCCTTTTGACCGCAACCCTTTAATATGTCTGACAACAAATTTTTAATAGGTATGATGGAGTGTATGAGTGTGTAGCAATTCCCATAAATTGTGGGACAACAATTATTGCATTGTAGTGGTTGTTGTAAATAGATGTTGACAGAGAGTTTAATGATAACTGAGTCTATTATTGATGCGTGTGCGTGGTCAGGCCTGACTGTGAATTCAATATATTGTAGATAGCATCTAGATATTGCTAGATAGCATGTTAAATGTTGTTGACAACATATTTAATATTGTGGATATCCTTTGAATAACTTAGCATTTTAGATATTGTTGATATCATTTCAATTGTCGTTGCTAGCATTCGAATATTGATGATAGTTTTCAAATAAGCATTTAATTTATTGTTAATAGTATCATCATGTATAGCGAGGTAAATGTTGTGGAAGGAAAAATGTTATTATGGAGTGATATTATTTATCAATCATTGTGGTTATTGATCAAGCGATATCATTTTAATTACTAATAGTTTATCAATTGAATTATCCAGAGACCGCAATATATTGGACAACGTAGTTCACTTTTGTTCATCTTGTGAATATTGTCAATGTTATTATATATTGTTAAGGTTGTTGATTTAGACGTGTTAACATTGTTTAAGTTATTAATTTAGACTGGTCAATATGGTTAATTAGACTTGTTAATAGTGATAATTGCATGCCAACAATGCATTCAGACTAGCTCTGTTAGTATGACCACAATTATATATAACTTTAATATTGATTAATTTAGACTTGTTAATTTAGACCACAAACTTGATTATTTTATGAGCAACGTAGATAAGTAGTTCACTCATTAAGGGTTAGTAGGTAATTGTTAGTCATCTTATTGATTTGTTAAGTGCTCATTTTAATTTACCTTATTATAACATTTATGACCATAGTACTTGATGATAGTTCACTCCTTCGCACTTAGGCATCTTGCTTAACCGATAATGGTTGTTGTTTGTTGTCGAAGTCGTGTAATAGCTTGCGCAAATTTTATTTGAATAACGTCATATTGCGTCTTTTTGACCTGTTGCTTGAAGGCATAGGCGTAGCCTTCTTGTCAGTTATTCGGCTCTTGGCGTGTTGGATTTATCTTGAGTCCTTGGAACAGATAGGTTATGTCACGCCAGGGTTATCATCACACCTATCACCTGGGGACAACATGATTCTTGATGATGGGATCACGACATGCCCTATTGGATAGAGATGAATGATAAATTGGTCGGAGTCTATGCTTTCTGTTGTGGGTGTTGTTGATCGTTGTAAGCTTGTTGTTGGCGCTTGGGTCGTAATGCCTTCATGCCTTGGGTTTTCTACACCATGGATGTTCTTGTTACTGTTCGTCGAGGTCGTTGTGTCGGGATTATGGATGTTGTCTTTTAGTTTGCAGGCATTGTCATGTTGTGTCGGGTAGGTAGTAGTTTCTATCTATTCATTTATGCATGTTTCTCCCATGTTTTTATCTGTGTTCATGTGTTTATCGTCAAGTTGTGTGGTTCACCGTTGTCGTCGTTTCCTTCCTACCTAAAAACAGAAAAAAAATTTGCACTTTCTGCTTCACTGGTAGTCGTATGATTGGGGTCACTAATATGGTATCATAGTAGGTTCAACCCTTGACTTGGGATCACTACGGTTTTGGTTGATGTGATATTTTATTATAATGTTGCTAATGAAGTTGACTTGTATTCATGTAGGTAATCATGGTTAGAGGATGTCATGGAGGTAGACGACGAGGTGCTAGGGGAGGAGGTTCAATGCCTCTAGTAGCATCCACACTTGAGGGGTCTAACCCCCAGAAAGACAAACATGTTGTCGGGCAGGAGTAGATAGCGATGGGTGAGGTGGTTGGGCTGATGAGGTCCTTTCAGCACATGTCTGAGGCACTGATCATCCGTTTGGACAGAGACGAGGCCAGGGCGTCGGCACCCCCTGAGGGTCCACCACGTGCTCCGGTTGGTACTGGTAGCATTCCCTGCAAACTCGAGAAGGTCAAATTTCCCGAGTTCTTTGGTGCCCCGGATGGCATAGTCGCGGAGGCATGGTTGGAGAATACAATGATGTGCTTTTCACTTTGCGACTATACCTCAAACATGAAGGTTCACATGGTGGTGTTTCAACTAAAGGGGAGCACTCTTCTATGGTGGGAGACGCTCCTGCCACAAATGAACATGGTCGTTGAAGACGTGTCATGGGAACTGTTCGAGGAACGATTTCGAGCGAGGTACCTATCAGAGCAATTCTCAATGAGTTCAACACATTATGACAGGGGGGCCATACGGTGTGCAAGTACAAGGCCCATTTTATGGAGTTTATTCGGTATGCTCTACACCTTAATACCGAGAAACTTAATGTCAATAGGTTCTTGTTCAGCCTTAATGTCAGCATATGTGAAAAGGTTAATATTATGATGCCTCAAACATTGCATGATGTCATCCAGAATGCCCTCATAGCATAGGAGGAGCTTATCAGCGGGGGTCAGAGTAGGACTCCAGCGAGACCAGCAGGGAAGAGGTCATATGGTGCACAGTAGCATCAGACACCATCTAGATAAACGCCAGGGTATCATGTCTTCTAGAGAGGATCCACTTTCACTACACCTCGACGACCAATGCCTCAACAGTAGACTCCTTATCACAGACCACAGAATCAATAGAAACGTCGACCACAACAACAAGAATTTAGGCATGTTCAGCAAAATAGACCAGGATTCCAGGTCGGTCGGCCGTCAGCTTCTACTTCAGGTACCAGGAGTATAGGATCAAAGAAGAGGTGTTGGAATTCTTGGGAGCAACACTACTAGTGTGACCGCCCAGTAGAGAGGACTAGTGCATCTGGATCAGTCAGACCCACTACCCTGGGAGATTTGGGCAAGGACCATCAGATTCATGTAGTGGTGAATAACCTCCAGGAGGAGCACTAGTTGACCGTGCTCGAGACGTTAGGTACCATCGCTGACCAGACCCTTAGTATTTTTATAGATCCTAGTGTTACCGAGAGTTTAATTTCCGGTGTAGTGCTAAGAATAATTAAGGTAAATGTAGTCGAACAGGATGAGCTTACCTTTGTAGAGATGGATTCATGAGCTAAAGAAAGGGTTGGAGGAAAGGTTACGGGCTATACCCTTAACCTAGGAGATTTTTTCACCAGGGCCAACCTATACGTCACGATCTTAGGATCTTATGATGTCGTGATCAGTATAGACTGGTTGGAATCGCATGAGTTAACACTCAACTATAAGAAGAAACTATTGATATTAGTTGATGATGATGGACAGAGACGCATGATTGTAGGTCGGAACCAGGGAGTTTCCTTAAGGTTCATCGCTTCCTTGTAGTTATGGAAGAGCATGCACAAGGGATGTAAGATTTATGAAATCCTTGCGTTAAAGGAGAAGGGAGTAGCGAAAGGTCTATAACACCTTCCTGTGGTGAGAGAGTTTGCAGACATCTTCCCGGAGGAGTTACCTGGAATGTCTTCGAAGAGGGAATTGGAGTTTACCATATACCTAAAACCATGGACTGAACCGATATCTAGAAATCCTTATCGAATGTCGATCTCAGAGTTACCAGAGTTGAGAATGCAACTGAAGGAGTTGTTTGACCTTGGACTTATACACCCAAGTGTGTCACCGTGGGGTGCACCTATTATACTCATACGAAATAAGGATGGGTCGTGGAGACTCTGCATTGACTACCATCAATTGAACAAAGCCAGGATCACGAATCAGTATCTATTACCAAGGATTGATGATCTGTTCAATCAGATGAAGGGTGCGACAATGTTTTCAAATATTGATTTGTGATCACTGTATCACCAATTATGGATCAAGGAGGATGACCTCCCTAAGACCGCCTTTAAGACAAGGTTTGGAAATTACAAGTTTAATATTTTACCGTTTTGACTGGCAAATGCCCCAGGGGTATTTATGAGTTTGATGAATAGGGTGCTCCGCGATTACTTGGACAAGTTCATCCAAGTATTCATTGACGATATTTTTATTTACTCTCAGACGATGGAGGATCATGACAAGCACTTGCACTTGGTACTACAGTGTCTGTGAGAGCACAAATTTTATGGGAAATTGTCCAAATGATTGTTTTATCAATCGAAGATTCACTACTTAAGGAATGCCATCTTCGAGGAAGGTATCATCGTGGATCCAAAAAAGGTCGAGGCTATTATGGAATGTCCTGCACTGATGAATGTCTCGGAAGTGCGCAACTTCATGGGTTTAGCAGGATACTATCGACAATTCGTCGAGGGATTTTCGAAGATAGCAAATCCGATCACGAAATTGAAGAAGAAGAGAAAGAAATTTGTTTGGACCAATAAATGCACGAAATCATTCCAGAGGCTCAAAGAGTTGTTGACAACAACACTGATACTAGAGGTCCCTCACATGGACGTGGAATTCTTGGTATGAACTGATGCATCCAAGGAAGGCTTAGGCGAAGTCTTGATGCAAGATAGTCGAATGATCGCTTACATATTGAGGAAATTGAGAAGGAATGAGGAGAACTATGTGACACACGATTTTGAGTTATTAGACATTGTATATTCCTTGAAGGTTTGGAGACACTACATTATTAGATGAAAATTTGAACTAAAATGGACTACAATACATCTTTACGCAAAGCGACCTGAACACACGACAATGGTGTTTCTTGGAATTTCTTAGCTAGTATGATTTCAAGATTACTTACATAAAAGGAATAGTGAATTGAGTGGAAAATGCATTGAGTCAGAGACCATGCATATTTTTAGTGTTGTCGCTTAAGATGAATCTAGGTGAAATGATTTTAACTTTACAGCATGACGATGACTGGTACAAAGAGGTCAAGGATTTTATCGGACAAAACACAATGATGGTACCAAGGTTTGAAGGATTTACGTTTGACGAAGATGGATTATTGAGGTTTAAGAATTGGATTTACATACCACGAAATAACGAGTTGAGGAGTTTGATCCTAAATGAGGCTCAGAGAGTAGTGTACATGGCTCACCTGGGAGTCATGGAGATGAGGGCGGACCTTAAACCCTTATTCATCTGGAAAGGAATGAAGGTAGACATAGTCAACTATGTGGCCAAATGTCTATAATGTCATCTCGTAAAGTCTGAGCATAAACATCCATCAAGATTACTACAACCACAAGCTATTCCAGAATTGAAATGGGAGTTTATTTCAATGGATTTCGTTGTTGGATTTCCATTGACGGCAAGGAGACAAAACTTGATTTTTGTGGTAGTCGACACTATGATGAAGAGTGCGCATTTTATTCATGTGTGTATGATGTATAAGGCACCTAACATAGCTAGAGTTTTCATAAGTGATCTTGTGAGGCTGCATGGCGCGCCTAAAAGGATTATATCTGATCAAGGATCGGTGTTTATCGGATGATTTTGGACTAGTTTCCAAGAGGCCTTGGGACCCCAACTTAACTTTAGTACTGTGTATCACCCAGAGACTGACTCACAGACCATACAAAAAAAACAAATCTTGGAAGACATGTTGCACATGTACGTGATGTACCAATAAAAGCGTTGGGAAGAATTGTTGCCACTGGTATAATTCGCTTATAACAACAGTTACCAAAGAACCATTAAGATGGCTCCTTTCGAGTTCCTTTATGCGTGACCATGTTGAATGCCTTTGAGTTGGGATTGGCTTGAGGATAGGGTCTTGGTGGAACCAGAAGCGATCCAAGAAATGGAGGATCAAATGAAAACAATAAGACAAAGGACCAAAGAAGCGCAGGATTGACAGAAGAGTTATGCCGATGCGCACCATGTATATTGTAGTTATGAAGTTGGCAAGCATGTCTTCTTGTGGGTAAAACCGCATAAGAGTTTGATCAAGTTTGGAAAGGGAGATAAACTCTCTCCTAGACTTGTGGGACCTTTCAATATTGTGGAGAGGAACGAGCTTGTGGTCTATCGACTAGCCTTGCCTGATTCGTTGAGGCAATGCATGATGTTTTTCATGTATCTGTTTTGAGACATTATATTAGTGATCCTACACATGTTTTTGAAATGAGCTCCTTCTAGGTATCGAAAGAGGGGGAACTCACAGCTGAACCGATCTGCATTCTGGATCATCGCATTTGACATCTACGACGTCAGACCATAGATTAAGTCAAGGTCCAGTGGGACAACTATAGTCCCCAGTCGACGACCTAGGAGGACGAATATGATATGCGCCAACAATTTCCATTTTTGTTTGATAGATAGACTTATGACACTGTGATACACATTATTTTGGCACTTATACACTGCGAAACTTTGGGACGAAGTTTAGACTAAGAGGGGGTGTATGTAATATCCCACTCTTGCATGCACTAAGTGAACTTATTCTTTGAGGACACTTGCTTGCAAGTGATCCATATTATTATGCTATTGGGAATTTGATTATGATTATGAGGCATTATGGTATGATGACATGTTATTTTGTTGTATTTATATAGACAGGTGCTATTGACTCGGATCTCCTTAGTGTGCAAGATTTTGGACCTTAAGGATGCAAAGGCATCGATGAAACCCTTGGACTCCATATCGAGTCAGGGAGTGGACTATTGGGTTTTGATTGTTTATATATGAAAAATGTTCATTTGATTAGATGTTATGATTATGGATTTTATTTCTAACATGATTCGTTGATGATGCAGGTTGATGATAGCTTGCCAACCAGACTCACATGTGGAGTAGAGGGGTCATGCATGACTACCAGATACGTTGAGGGAGAGGTGTGGATAGCATCCCTAACACAACCTAATAGAACTCCCTTCATGGCTCGAACTATAGGTTAACAAATACCTAGTTCGAGAAGACCCACGATGTCGTGAGGGCATACTACGACAATTTCTCACGATGATTCTAAGGGGCACACAATAAGGTAGGGGCCTTATTCCTTAGAGGCCCTTAGTCTCCTACAATATCACCTGATGTAGTATTGACTCCAGAGGTTTTTCATGTCTACCAAGTCAGTCAAGAGGCGAGTGGCAACCTTGGAGCATGTAGTGCGTCTTGAAGGGAACATTACGCAAGGAAAACATAATGAGGTGAGTGGCACCCTTGGACCACCTAGTGCGTTTTAAAGGGAACGTCGCATTGTTAACTAATAAATGAATAAACCTAGATGGCCTTATAATGAATGATGTCACCAGAAAGATTTAAAAACAATTTCCCTAATAAAAATGTCACCTAGCCTAGGAAAATAAAATCTAGGTCTAAGTGATACTTGTGGTAAAAAAAATAATAATAATAAAAAAATAATACTAATAATCATCATTAGACATGTGACGAGAAGGGGGTAAGCAATTCAATTAATTTATAAAAATCAAATTACTTTGGGGGATTAAATTTTTAAAAAAGGAAATAATTGTTTTGTTACATATGCTAATTAAAAATTTATTAATTAAAAAGAAAAAGGGGAAAAGGTAATTTTCTACACTTGCTAATTTGAGTTTTAGATAAGATGGGAAAACAGGGAAACTTAAAAGAATTAGGAAACTAAGGGAAAAAGGGGAAACATAAGGAAAAAGCATAATGACCAACTTAGTAAGAAACCTTGCCTTTAAGAATTTTCTAATTTGAACGCAACTAGGAATTTAGTAAGAGCGTAAGTCATTAAAATATGTAAGGGAATATGGGGACACCTAAGAAAGAATATAGGAATTGTTATAGGTGGGCGAGGGAAATAGGAGTTATTAAATAATTAATGTAATTAATTTCTGGTGCAACGAAGGGGATGGGTGACATGTGTATGGGGGAGGATTTGTTATGAATTAAATTAGTGAAAATTAAATTAAATGGGATTTTGGGAAAAAAATCACTTAAAAACTCTATATAAAGGAGGGAGGTGGATGAGGATACCAAATTTTTTGACTTGACTGACTTATCTTGTGGGAGTTGGGATACCCAGCTCAGTGAGGAGTGGTAGCTTGGCCTTGTGAGGCGAGTTGGGTGCTAGTTGTTCTCTGGTTTGGTATGTGTGGCCCCTTTGCAGCTCGGGGGGCTAAGGGGGAAGAAAAGTACCTCTAGCATTGGATGGGAGGTACCGATGAAGTCACATCTTTCATCAAGAAGGATCTATATGGAGCGCGCGAGACATTGACTTAGAGTTTTCACCTTGGGCTACGGTACGCAATATTTTATTTTCAATAGTAGATTACTATTGATCTTGCGCTCTCATTTCTATACTTTTTATGGTGTAAAGAAAAGTTTTTTTCTTAGCGTTTTTAATCGAGAACTTAAGTTCATCATAGCTTCATGATCGTTGCATCGATTTTATATCCTTGGACACCAAATCTTAATTGCATGATTGTTGTTTTATTGATTTTTATGAAGGGTTTGTGCCTTATCTTCATCCTCATCCCTCGATTATCAGTCCACGCCTGAGAAGTCGTCGAGGATATGTATCGACGGTCATCACTTCGGTGTTAATAGACCTATAGATCCTAATGCCCAACTTTTTTGTGCATGGATGATGAGTGAAGGATGTTTTTGCCCAGTTGTCTACCCCGTTGAGTGTTCCTGGTTGATTGATTGTCTTGTGCCTTATTTTGATTGATTACTTATGCATATTGTTTATCCTTTCTCTCTGTGATCAACTCAATACCCTCTACATTTATATCACCTATGCATCTTGGATGGTATTTTACTCTCTGCGATTTAATGGAAGATCCCAGCGCTTGATTGGAGAAACCTTAGCGTTTTTGTCCACTAGAATGAAAGTTTATAATTTATGTATGGATTGTGTCTTGTCTTCTTGATTGAAAAACTTTACCTTACATTTGGAATACATTTTTCCCCTGAATGACATCAAGTTTTTTCCTTGAAATACAGGGAAAACTTTCCTTGAGCGCTTGCATCCTTTTACACCTGAATAACCACATAATTCTTTTTACTGGAATGCCTTCATTTTTTTTTACTGTGTATTGG
>ML796330.1:89833-104313 GCA_009831015.1 Picea engelmannii | reverse complement strand
TTTTGAGTATAGGGGTGTGTCTTTATGTGTAATGGTAACTTTTCTTTGGTAAATTATGGGAGATATTAGTTGGATTACATTGTGATTTTACCTTTATTGTGCTTTTTAGACTGCGAGTTTACCCATCGTGGTGCAACGATATTATTTATTTAAACAATAGTCACTCATACACTTTAAGTTGGGATTGGACAACATTTTTTTCTTTATATTATGACTAGGATGGAGTCTTCACTTCCGTGTTATTTTTTCCTTTTTCTTGACTGCGGTTTTATTTGATAACTCACGAATTTCTTCATTAATAAAACCCAACGATTATCATTGATAAACCACAATGATTTTGTGCCTCGACATTTCGTTTTTACTGTTTGGGCATTTCATTTTAAGATCTGGGCGTTTTTGTCTCGATATATCACCGTGGTTTTATTTTCCTTATGAAAACAACCTTACCCTTGTTGATTGTGTTTAATTCTGTCTTATTGGGCAGTGACTTCACAGTCAACGTTCCCTTTTTCAACGGTCATCGATTTTTGTTTTTAGCATTTAGTGGATGTTAGTCATAGTTTCAATCGTATATCTACACAGTAATTCATAGTCAACAATTTTATATTTATACTTTCCTTACCCAGCTATGCCATACCGTTTTTGACGACATTGGATGTTGATGGTAGTTTTATAGGCAAGGATGATTTTAGGGGCTAAATTTCTCTCATGGGATAATTTTCCATGGTTTTTCCCAAAACAAGATTCGCTATTTTAAAAATGATTCGCCCAAAATTCTATAGGATAAAATTATTTTACCCTAAAAATCGCCAAAATTTTATAAAAACTATATAAAATCCTTAGAAATTAGAATATTTTTACAAAAATATCGCCAATCATTTATAATTGGCATATGAAGGATTAGTAAGATTCACCAAGGTTTCTACATTTTAAAACAAATTTCCATCCTTAAAATCATCCTTGTTTATAGGCATACTGTGACATGAGCTAATATCCCCCACGCGAATATTATATAGGAAATGATCTTGTTTTATAGACAACCCTTTAATATGTCTGAAAAAAACAATTTAATAGGTATGATAGAGTGTATGAGTGTGTAGAGATTACCATAAATTGTGGGTCAACAATTACTATGTTGTAGTGGTTGCTGTAAATAGATGTTGATAGAGAGTTTAATGATAATTGAGTGTGTTATTGCTACGTGTGTGTGGTCGGTCGTGACTGTGAATTCAATATATTGTTGATAGCATCTATATATGGTAGATAGCATGTTAAATGTTGTTGACAACATCTTAAATATTGTGGATAGTGTTTGAATAACTTAGCACTTTAGATATTGTTGATATCATTTCAATTGTCGTTGCTAGTATTTGAATATTGATGATAGTTTTTAAATAAGCATTTAATTTATTGTTAATAGTATCATCATGGATAGCATCGTAAATGTTGTGGAAGGAAAAATGTTATTACAGAGTGATATTATTTATCAATCATTGTAGTTATTTATCAAGCGATATCATTTTAATTACTAATAGTTTATCAATTGAATTATTGAGAGACCACAATATATTGGACAACGTAGTTCACTTTTGTTAATCTTGTGGATATTGTCAATGTTATTATATATTGTTAAGGTTGTTGATTTAGATCTATTAACATTGTTTAAGTGATTAATTTAGACTAGCCAATATGGTTAATTAGACTTGCTAATAATGATAATTGCATGCCAACAATGGATTCAGACTAGCTCTCTTAGCATGACATCGATTATATATGTCTTTAATATTAATTAATTTAGACTTGTTAATTTAGACCGCAAAGTTTATTATTTTATGAGTAGCGTAGATTAGGAGTTCACTTAATATTGGTCAATAGGTAACTGTTAGTCAACTTATTGATCTGTTAAGCACTCGTTTTAACTTACCTTATGATAACATTTATGACCATAGTACTTGATGATAGTTCACTCCTTCAAAATTAGGCATCTTGCTTAACCAATAATGGTTGTTGTTTGTTGGTGAAGTCGTGTAATAGCTTGTGCAAATTTTATTTGAATAACGTCATCTTGAATCTTTTCGGCTTGTTGCTTGAAGGCATAGGCGTAGTATTCTTGTCATTTATTGGACTCCTGGCGTGTTGGATTTATCTTGAGTCCTTGGTCCAGATAGGTTATGTCATACTAGGGTTATCATCACACCTATCACCTGGGGACGACATGATTCCTAACGAGGGGATCATAGCATGCCCTATTGGATAGAGGCAAATGATAGCTTGGCCAGAGTCTGTGATTTCCATTGCAGGTGTTGTTGATCGTTGTAAGTTTGATGTTGGCTCTTGGGTCGTAATGTCTTCATGCGTTGGGTTTTTCACACCATAGATGTTATATTTACTGGTCATTGAGGTTGTTGTGTCAGGATTGTGGATGTTTTCTTTTAGCTTGCAGGAATTTTCATGTTGTGTCGGGTAGGTAGTAGTTTTTATCTGTTGATTTACGCATGTTCCGCCCATTTTCTCATTATGCTAGTCCATGGAGTCATATTTTTTCTGTTGCCTGATCTGAGTGCATGTGTTTGTCATCAGGTTGTGTCATTCAATTGTTTTCTTCGTTGAATTACTTCCTAAAAATAAAAAAAATTTGCAGTTTCCGCTTCTCTTGTAGTCGTACGATTGGGGTCACTACACCAACCAACCATAGGTTGGCCAAGCTACTCCAAATCGTAGTCCCAAAAATGATTTTGAATTCTGATAATAATTGATTTTAAAAATAATCATGAAAGAATGAAACAACAACACATGAAATAATAAATATTCATACTCAACCATCCAAGAAGGAACAATGTGCCATGCACAACAATAACTAACAAGCATGCACACAAAAATATATCTCAGAGATAAATATACACATCGAAATATAAATTGATGCAGAAAACACAAAGAGCACTTATCTTTAATTAAACCATCACCATCTGGCTGCATACTAACGATGTTACACCGAACCATAGAAATTGTTGTTATGATTCTCAAGAACAGGTCACCCCCGAACCAAGGCTATGAATCCACAAGGACGGATCCTAGGAAAAATATAAAACACACACCAGTTGGTTAACTTCCTCTCAGGTTTTCCCAACCACACAACAATCTTAATCTCCATATCTCTTTCACCTTCATCCTGCACAACCCAAATAAATGAACCCCTTTCTTTTCCATGAAATCCCTCAATATATTCCATTTCTCTCCAAGGCTCCAGTGTTACTGGTCATGAAATATCTATGTTAGAAACTCCAAGGATTCTCAGTTGTGACAATTCTTTGAGAAATACCATCAATATCATTCCCACAGGAATCCATTCCCACTTAGAATGGTCAATGGTATCTTACAACCATATAGAAATGGCTCTCTACCTCCAACCCTTCATTTCCATGCTCAACCCAAGAGTACATGAATTGAAAAGAGTGAAATGATGAATTCTCAAAATGAAATTGATTAACCAATAACAACCCCCCAAACATCCCATAAGAAGTGTTAATATATAATTACAAGAACTAATAACCACATGGCCTCCCAAAGAAGCTCATGTAACAACTTTTCTTAATTAAAACCAAAATGAATAAATAAAATATAATAAAAATAATTAACCCCTTTAGCTCCCTCCCTCATGGAATCATAGCCCCTTATCTCTTGTACTTGTCCATATTACATCCAATGATGTATTTTATTAATATATATATATATATATATATAAGTATTACATTTCCTAGGCACCTCGACCCCTTTCCAACTTTATCGACTCACTAGCCTAAGTACCCTTTACATAATACATTGTAGTTCATAAAGATTAAAATTAGTGTGTTACATCCCCCTCCCCTTATTTTGTCATCATCCTCAGTGCACAACACCATACTAATGTTCTTATACTACAAAGATAGACTCTCCAACCTTTAATCCGCATAGGAAGTCTAGCCAAATGCTTATATACATAGGATTTGTGGCCTAAAAACATGTCTACATAGACACTCTGACCCAAATCATATACAACTATCTTCGCAACTTATATTTCTGAAAACAGTTCCAACCAACAAGATCTCCTTCCCTATCATCCTGTAAAAACCAAATAAATGAACCCCATTCTCTGCCATGCATTCCCTTAGGCTATTCCATTTCTCTCTAAGGATTCAATGCACTTGACGAGGAATGTTTCAGATTTGTGGCACCAATAACTCCAGCAACAACAAGTCCATTGGAATTTCTTCATTCCATGCCTTTTCATTGAGCTCAATTTCCTTCTGGTTCTCTTCTTCTAGCCAACATCTCATCTTTATTACACACATACATTCATCATGAGATATCATAATAACAATTTTCAATCATAAATTTCAAATATGTTTTATACAGGAAAACATAATTTCCAAGAATGAGCTTCCAACTCATAATTCGTTTGGATCTTGCAGAAGTAGGCATTGGTATTTATTATAGCTCACAGTAGTTCCATATCAAAGTCCATTCTTCCTGCAATTTTCTCATACATCACTAAGCCAAACCAATTGTTAGCATATCATTACAATTTTTAATTATAATTTTACAAATTTGTCTTATATAGGAAAATAAAATTGCCCAAACATGAGGTCTCTTGTCATAATGTTTATCTCTTGAAGAAGTAGGAATTTTTATTATTTATGGGCTTACATCCCTCCCATAAGAAATACCATTCTCCCTACGATTTTCTCAATTCACACGCAACCAAACAAATTGTCAATAAAAAAATTTAGATTCCAATTTCCAAAATTGTTTTATCTAGAAAAATAAAATCTTCAAACATGAACTTGTGTTCATAATGTTTATCTCTTCTAGAAGTAGAGACCAATATTCCATATCGACGTACATTATTTCCATATCCAATACCACTCCACCCATAATTTCCTCAACCTTCACTCATCCAGACAACTGTCATCATCTCATGTACAATATATATATTTTCATGGCAACAACTAAAAAAGGTCACAAAGTGATATCATAATTGTTTACAACTACAATTCCATCACTTCCATTAATCCAACTATTATCTAGAATGAACCCATAATTCTCTACACATATGTTATCAACCAATCTTTTCTTCTACCCCCATCAATATTTTTATTGCTTCGTTCCCTCAACATAGCTTTTCTACAATTCATCATTATGTAACTACTTGAACCTGCAACTTTCTTGTTGCAATATTTAAAAACTCTTTAACTGTTCTCAACTTCTAGAGTTAGAAATACTCTCATCATTTCAGTGGTTATCATAATAATTTATATTCCATATATTATATAAATAAATTTACAAAAATGCATTCAATAATTCCTTTAATACCTATTGTAACATTTTCAACAACTCCAAAAAGTGATCTCAGAATTGTAACAAATAACAATTCAATCACCTTGAGATATTATTCATATTAATACAATGAAGCTATCATTCATTATGCATTTGCAAGACAACAAAGAATTACCAATAAAATAAAAATCAATGTGCCAATACCCATGGAAACATATACAAAATGCATCCCTATATTAACTACATAATATCACATAATGTGTCATGCATTCCACCACGGTGATCCAGAAGTTCTATTTTTGAAACTCCTTCGACGCAACATCTATAGTAACTTTCTAATCCCATAAAACTACATACCTCTTACACGTTCGTCGATGCCGTCCATTCCATAATATCCTCTACCTTTACTCGATCCACAATGATACCTTCTTCTGAAATAATGTGTCCCAAATAGTGAATCTTTGTCTAATAAAAAGAACATTTCAAAATTTTTTTGTACAACTTGTTTTTCCTTAACCACTACAAAACTAATCTCAGATGTTCGACATTATCCTCTTTTTTTCGAGAGTAAATTAATATATCATCAATTAATACCTGTACAAACTTGTCTAAGTATTCTCATAATACCCCATTCATTAAGTTCATGAATACACCAGGAGCATTTGTCAATCCAAATGGTAATATAATAAATTTGTGATGCCCAAATCTTGTCCTAAACATTTTTTTAGGAATATATTCCTCTTTGATTCGCAATTGTTGATACCCCAATCTCAAATCAATCTTTGAAAACAGTGTCACTCTCTTTATTTTATCAAATAAGTAGTCAATTATTGGTAACGAGTATTGATTATTGGTCGTGGCTTTGTTTAATTAAAAATAGTCAATGGAAACCCTGCACAATCCATCCTTATTTCTTAAAAAAATTATTGGTGCACCCCATGGGTGCTTTTAGGGGAGAAATTTCGCTCATGGGTGAAATTAGGGGGTTTGGAATTTTGGTTGGGAGAATTATTTACATGGAGTGGTTTGAGGGATTTGCAAATATATATCCCCAAGTTTATTTTAAAAAAGTATATATAAAACCCTTATCCCATGGATATTTGTGAGGGATGAGAATGGAAATCCATTTTCTCCCCTTAAAATTCGAACTAATTCCTCCCATTCGCCCTGATTTTCTGGTAAAGACAATGATGCGGAGGTTTTTCGCCCCCATTTTTTGGTAATGGAAATGATTAAGAGCTATTTCTCCCTAATGTTATGGTATCGACAATGATTCAGAGGTATTTCACCATGGGATCCCTCAAATCAGAAGTGGAGAGGCCCTGCAACTTCCTTACCTTACCTACATTGAAGGCCGAGTGGAAAGAGTGAACAGTGGGGACAAATTCATATTCATGTCATATGAAGACAAGCCTGATCAAATATGATTGTATACATTTTGTTTGTTTTGTTATTTTTTGTGCAGCCCAAATATAAGATCTTACAGGTAAGATGCCTATTGTTCTTACGAAAAATAGAGTTATTTTCTCCGCATATTAATATTTTGTACTAAAAAAGGTTTCAGTTATTATAAACATGGAAATTTTCTTACCTCCTGCTTTTGATTCTACAGAATGTACCACCGGTGTTATTTACTTTGATGAAATCGATAGAACCCCATTTGGATGAATATTACTTGGTGGACATGGAGATCACAATGGTGGAAATTGGTTTTATTAATGTGTGGTATGTCCTTACTGACCCAAGACACAGAACAGTAACTGGTTTTGTACCAAAGCTATAACCAACCATCTTTTTTTTTTCTTTATATGGACTTTTCCAATTTCTGAAAATTATATTATGATGGCTAAGGGTATCAATTGCACCTACAATATTGACACCGTATTCTTATAATCTATATGATACATTCATAGCAGTGCAATTCTTCCTTCCTATGAGAAGTTGGTTTACAGTGTGCGAGAATTGTTACATTTGATTCTTGAACCAACAGAAGTTGCTCTTAGACTGAAAAATTTCCTAAGGAGAAAAATGGTTGGCCCTTAAACTAGTTCCCTAACTGATGAATGATAGAAATTATTCTGTAAAATTAACTATTTTTTGTTATTTGAAGAATAAATCTACATTCAATGATTCCAAATGATAGCTATTTGTAAGAATCTCCTTTCTTGGTCACTCCAAAAACATAGTCTTCTGAAAAACTTGTCTAATTGGATTCCAAGCTATATTTTTCAAGGGTGAATCAAGGGAGATCACCATTAGAAAACTTTATTCTCAGTTTGAGGTCATCCTAGCTGTTCCCATGCATTTATTCTAGGTTCTGATTAGTTGATTGAATTATGGAATGGACCTTCTTCCTTAATAATGTGTTAGCTCTGTTGAAATTACTAAGACAACTGAGAGGGGGGGGTGAATCAATTGTAATTGAGCTTAAACAATTTTAAGTCTATTAAAACATTATTATTCTTTCTTCAATTGATCATCAACAATATATAGCATATGGACGGTAAAAGTAAAGAGCATCAGTCACAGATAAGGTATACACAGAGATAGATTTTCACGAGGAAACCCATAAAGGGAGAAAACCTCTTCTTCTTCGAAATGATAGGCAGTCTTTTAAGTTTTGTACATCATCTATAATTGAGCACCAACTCAATGTGAGGTTGCTACCTCTGTTTTACAAGCTGCAACTTGTTTGAGATCACCAACTCTCTGGTTTCTCTAGCACCCACTAGAAGGAAGCACCAACTCCATTAATGTTCCAGCACCAACTGGATGGAAGCACCAACTTCCAGTTACACAGGCTCCAACCTATATAACAGAGAACACTTGTTCTCCCTTGCACCACCCTGCCACCCTGGTTTCTCTGGCTCCAACCAGATGGAAGATACAACTTCCTGTGTTCAAGATCTCACTTGAACCTCTGAGGACAATAGTCCTCCTGAGCACCTCCAAACCTCCCTAAAATATGAATGAATAAATAAACAGTCAACTATGCAGATAAATCAACTCTTACCAATCTTTCTTTGTTCTGTAAATCTGGTCTTCTACTAACTGTTCTGTTATTCTTCTCTTCCTCTGTCTGTTCAGCAGCTCTACTCTGCATCAACTTGTTCTGTCATTTTGCTCTGCTTCAACTTCTCTTCATCATCTGTTACTCTTCTCTAAGTTTCATCTCACACTGTGCATATTCTCAATCTCACACAACATATTCTATGATTTTCCCTTTCTTACAGTTTCATTCATTTTTCATACAGAACGACTAACACCACACAGTCTGTCTCATTTTCTTTTATACACACATCCACGACGGTTCCACTTCGCATTTCCTTAGGCAAAAGAAATACAACTATCCAAGCAACTGAAACGCCAACTGATTGGCAATCATGAGTTTGTTTCTCTAATAGATACATAACTGAGGAGTTAACTGTGAGAGAGAACAATAACCCTCTGATATTTGTTCAAATTCACCTGCACCTTTGGATTGGCTTCATGAGATCTTGCATTCATTTCGGCATTTTTGTGGCCAAGCTTAGCACCTCTAGCTTCTACCTCCATCTTCCATCGATATGATCAATGGCTATGACCACGCGCTTATGCATAAAGCGCTTTTGCGATTTCTCATTTCGTGAATTTCAACACTATGCTCCGTTGACTCCAAGTCAGCGAAATTTCGATCGCTTGCCACATGTCCTATGATTCGATGTTCCATATCTGATATTGATTCAATGGCTGCGATTGAATCGCAATTTTGCATATCACGATTTCGACATTCTTGTTGCATTGTTTTCTTTGCCTCTCCATGTCGCGATTCACGAAACTCTGATATGGAGTTAGATCAACGGTCCATATCTGATCTTGATTCAACGGCTACAATTGAATCACGATTTCACATATCACAATTTCGACATTCTTATTGCATCGTTTTCTATGCCTCTCCATGTTGCAATTCAAGAAACTCTGATATGGAGTTAGATCAATGGTCCAGATCTGATCTCGATTCAACGGCTACGATTGAATTGCGATTTCTCATATCGTAATTTCGACATTTTTGTTGCATTGTTTTCTTTGCCTCTCCATGTCATGATTCACGAAATTTCGATATGGAATTAGATCAACGGTCCAGATCTGATCTGACGGCTACGATTAAGTCGCAATTTCGCATATCGTGATTTCAGGATTCCTGTGGTTATTATTCTTTGACATCTTCAACTCTCGATCCGCGAAACTCCGAAATGGACTGGGATCAACGGTCCAGATCAAGCCTTGATTTGATGGCTCATATTACATCACGATTCTACATATCGCGATTTTGGGATTCTTTTGATTGATATTACTTAACATCTCCAACTCTCGATCCACGAAACTCCGAAATGAACTAGGATCAACGGTCCAGATCAAGCCTTGATCTGATGGCTCAGATTACGTCACGATTTCAAGAGGTTAGGGAACCTTGTTCCTTTGACTCTCTAGTCAGCGAAATGATGATCTATCCCCATGTGTCCTACCCGTAAATGGATGGTCCTCCTTCTTTCATAATTTTGTACGCCCGCTTCTCCTTGTACTTTAAAAAGCGTGCAAGTTCTCCTTGATCCAACACTAGTGAGGTCCTTCGCTTGGATATAATCATCTGAGATTTGTCCTCCTCTTCAGTGCTCTTCTTGTCTACATTCATATCTGATGACCTTCGTTCTTTTGGGAATTTTGAATGGGATCCAACGATAAAAAATGCTTCTCAATGTTGGGCCTTCGATCATTCAATCAATGTTGTGTTGCCTTCGATCATTCGATCTTCCTGAACTTATCTTTTGTTTGCCTATCTGTTACAAACTTCCTGTACTCATGCCATCTTCATTGTTGTACTTTCCATCAATGACAAGCATTCACTATCTGTTAAATATTTTCCAACAATCTCCCCCTTTGGCATTGATGGCAACACAAGCACCCACATGCATTCAGACTCAACTCTCCTCCCAAGCTCTTTTCTCCCCCTTTGACATCAATGTCAAAGAAGAAACATTCCTCTCCTGATCTGTTGCAAAACATACTCCCCCTGTCAACTATAAGCATCTTGGAAATACACCAGATATTCAATAAGTACTCCCCCTAACCAAGTGAATAGATTAGACACAAGAAATTATAACCCCCAATTTTTTACGAAGATATCCAAAAGGGGTCACTGCTAATGGTTTAGTAAAGATATCAGCCATCTGTTCTTTGGAAGGAATATAATTCAGCTGAACAATTCTGTTTGTAACTTGTTCTATGAGAAAATGGTAATTTATTGGAATATGATTAGTCTTGGAATGAAGAACAGGATTCTTGGAGACACTAATGGCATTGGTGTTATCACTATGAATTGGAATAGGATTAGTGTAAGTTACCTTCAGATATGCAAGAGTTTGTATCATCCATAAAATTTGTGTGCAGCAAGTAGCAACAACAATGTATTCTACCTCTATAGTGGATAATGAAATGGATCCTTGCTTTTTACTAAGACATGCAACTAATGAGTCACCCAGAAAGAATGCTCATCCACTGGTGCATATTCTCTCATCAACACAGTTTGCCCAGTCTGCATCTGAATAAGAAGTTAACTGGAAATTATGATTTCTAGGATACCACAGACCATAAGTCATTGTTCCCTTCAAGTATTTAAATATCCTTTTGACAGCTACCAAATGAATTTGTTTAGGATCATACTGAAAACGACCTACCATTCCAACATCTTGCATTATATCAGGACGGGATGCTGTGATGTACAGAAGACTACCTATCATAGAGCGATATGTCCTTTGATCAACATCAGGTGAGATATCATCTTTACTCAGCTTGCAACCAACCGCCATAGGTGTGCTAACTGTAGGGGAATATTCCATCTGAAATTTCTTCAACATCTCTTTCAAATATTTTTTTTGAGAAATAAAAATTCCTGCAGAGCTTTGTTTTACTTGCAGGCCAAGAAAATATGACAGTTCTCCTATCATGGACATTTCAAATTCTAATTGCATAGAATTAGCAAACCACTGTATAGATGATTCATTAGTACAACCAAAAATAATATCATCTACATAAACCAAAACAATTAGTAAATTATCACCTTCAGACTTAATGTAAAGGTTATTGTCAACAATACCATTCTTGAACCCTTTTTCTTGTAGAAATTTGTCCAGTCTATAATACCAAGCTCGTGGTGCTTGTTTTAGTCCATATAAGGACTTCTTTAGCTTACAAACATAATTAGGATTATATGTCAATGAGAATCCTTCAAGTTGCTCCATATATACTTCTTCCTCTAGATCTCCATTAAGAAATGTTGACTTAACATCCATCTTATAAACTTTGAAGTTCTTATGACATGAATAAGCAAGAAACATTCTGATAGCTTCCAATCTTGCCACTGGTGCAAAAGTTTCATCAAAGTCCTGAACTTCAACTTGTGCATATCCTTTACAGACCAATCTGGCTTTATTTCTAACAACTTGTCCTTCTTCATTCATTTTATTCTTGAACACCCATTTGGAACCTATTACATTCTCATCTTCAGGTCTAGGAACAAGCTCCCAAGTATTTTTCTTCTTAATCTGATCAAGCTCTTCATTCATTGCTCTAATCCAATTATCTTTCTGGCTAGCTTCCTCAAAAATTTTAGGTTCAGTCATAGATAAAAAGGCAACATGAGATTGTTCTGAGTCTTTAATCAATTTACTTCTTGTCTGAATTCCTTCATTTATATCCCCAATTATCTAATTTCCAGGATGATTCTTTTTAATAATTCTGAGAGGTGATTTTGCTTCTTTCTTCTTATTTGTGTCAGTTTGAATATTCATATCTTCATCTGATAAAGAATCTTCTCTTTCTGATCCTTGGACCTGTTCATCTTCATCTTCAACTGTATCTTATGTTCTTGGTTCATCACTTCTTACATTTCTGACTGAGATTTCTTCATCAACTTTTATATCTATACAATCAACTAGTTTGTGCAGTCTCTTATTGTAGCATCTGTACCCTTTACTATTTGTAGCATAACCCAAGAAGATACCTTCATCAGCCCGGTCATCATATTTGCCAATATTTTCATCATTGTTCTTGATATAACATCTACTCCCAAAAACTTCAAAATGCTTGATTGAAGCGTGTCTTCCAAACCAAAGTTCATAAGGGGTCTTGTCACTATGTGGTCTAAGATGATCTTTGTTAAGGATATGAACAGTTGTATGAATTGATTCCACCCAATATGTCTTAGGTATGTTCCTTTCATTCATCATTGATCTTGCCATTTGGTGTACTGACCTATTCTGCCTCTCAACAACTCCATTTTGTTGTGGAGTCCTTGGAATTGTGTACTCTCTTTTGATCCCATACTTATCACAGAACTCTTTGAAGTTCCCTGAACTAAACTCTCCTCCTCTATCATACCTTACTCACTTTAATCTTTTTCCTATTTGATTCTCAATCAGAGCCTTAAATACTTTGAATTTTTCAAATGCTTCATATTTTTCTTTCAAAAAGGAAACCCAAGTTAGTCTAGAATAGTCATCAATAATCAACATAAAGTAATTTTCTTCTCCTGTACCTTCTTTCCTTGATGGACCACATAGATCCATATGTACTAATTGGAGAGGCTTTTTTGTTGAGGGAAAGTTTTTAGATTGGAACTAAGTGCGAGTAATCTTTCCTATCTGACAGGATTTACAAACAGAGTCATACGGCTTTGATATCTTCAAAAGATATTTTATTGCCCCATTGTTTCTGAGTTTGATTATGTGATCAAAATTTAGGTGACCAAGTCTCCTATGCCACATCCAACTTTCATCATATTTTATTAAGTGGCATTCTTCTTCTTCTTCTTTTAAAACATAGACATTGTTTTTTGTTCTTATACCTTTTGCAACTAGCTGACTTGAATCCACAATTTTTATTCTACAGTCTTTAGAGGTAAAAATAACTTCACACCCTCGGTCACAGACTTGACTGACACTAAGCAGATTATGTTTCAAATCTTATACAAACAACACATCTTGAGCTTCTCTTTTTCCGTTACACAAACTTACAATTCCTTTACCTTTTATCTTTCCTGGTGCATCATTTCCAAAAGTTACATTCCTTGATTTGCTATCACTTAGAGTTAGAAACATACTTCTGTCTCCAGTCATTTGTTTGGAGCATCCACTGTCAATATACCAGGGATTCTTTTTCCTTTGGGCTGATAGCACTAGTCCACACTTGTCATCTACTTTCTTCTTCCAAACTTTGACATTTTTAGTAGTGGGGATCAAATATGAATTGTATTTCCTTAAGCAACAATCTGCAGCTTTATGACCATAATTATGACAGTTGTAACATTCTGGTTCACTGAATAATAGATCATAACGATTGTTATGCACATATATATTGTTGTGTTTCACAGGTGTCCTTCTCCCAGTCATCACATGATTTATAATATGTGATTGTTTGCTGCTTGGCTGTCTCAATCTTTGTTGTGGAAGATAGTTATTCATTGAATATCTTGATTGTTCATATCTAAATCTTAAAGAACAGTTTATAGCTTTGTGACCAAAATTAGAGCATAGAAAACAATAACCATAGAAAAAATCTTTGTACCCTGAAAAAAATTGTCTTCTTTGAGGAGGTCGACCTCTGTCATGCCAATAATCGTTTTGGTCTACAAATTCGGTTCTGGGGCTTTTTATTTCATTTCTTCTTGGTGGTTGATTTTCCTTCTTTGTTTCTGCAGAGTGACTGTTGTCAATGTTTGAGGATTTGACAAACTTGATAGATTCTATATTACTTGGATGATCACTACTTGATCCTTCTTCATATCCCAATCCAGATTTCAACTTTGAATTTCTTTGTTGATTTAGAATGGAGGTTAATTCTTCTGAGGCTTTAATACTTGGCAGATTTTGATGATACAATCTTTTAAATTTCTCCATTTCTTTTCTAGTTTTTACTATCTCTTCTTCTAAGGCTTCACACCTGACTTTCTTCTCTGATAATTGTTGTTTCAGTATGTCTTCTATTTTATTTGCCTCTTCTAATTCCACTTTCAGCAGAGCAAAGTCTTCATCAGGTTTTTTACTGTCTTTCTCGAACTGTGTCAACAATTGTTTTTGCTTTCTGTTCTTAGTTCTGAGTCTATCAATTTCTTCCAGTGCACTGATCAGTTC
>ML796330.1:66471-81679 GCA_009831015.1 Picea engelmannii | reverse complement strand
TTAGTATGTCCACAAGGACAAACGATCTATGCGATGGAAACTTACATCTTTAAAGGTCATGCCTTGCTAAACTAAGAAGTAAAAAACATGAAAGTTAAAATAATTGTGAGGGCTAAGAGTGAAGGAGGACGTCCTATGAAGGTATGTTCTTAATACATCATTATAGTGCAGGTATGCTTATCATTTATTAAATACCATCATAATTGCATTGTGAATATATTGTTTATGTCTTAGATTTTCTGGTTATTGTATTTTATTCAAGACATCTTCAATGCATGCATACAACAAAATTTTAGTTCAACATTTATGATTTAATTCTTTAGAAAACATTAGTTTCCTTACAGGATGAGACCAATCAGGACACTAGTTAGGTGACTGCCATCTAGCATTTAAACTTGAAAGCTCTGAAACAATTTATCCTTATATTGGAGAAATGAGTCAACCACTAACTGTGCAACATGGCCAAAATTAATAAACAGGAAACAAATACCCTCAACTAATTTGTAGGCATAAAACAAATGCAGAATCACATTGCCAAAGCTTATATGCATGTTAAGAACAAATATTTTCCTTCAGGTAGATATATTTGAGAGGGTCAGTTCTGACCAAAAAATAGAGGTTCTGCTTGTTGTCAAGGCTGGATGCCATGATATGAACAAAAGAAAGAAAGAAAAGAGATTACATGATTGATGAAGAATAGGACCTTAAGCACTTTTACTAGGTTTGGAAGAGTTTGACTCTTTGAAGAACATTATGAGTTGATGACCTTTTTTATGTAGGATTATATTAATCCTTCACTACTTGGTTGGCTTTTAGCAAGGACAACTTAGATAGTTACATGGAAACAATACATCAATGTTTGGTACGTTGTGAATGAGGTTTGGTGTATAGAGAATATTAATATGCATGTATGAAATACATCAGGATTATTATTTTTAATTAAAAAACAAAGAAATCTTTCTGTAATTAAAAAAGCACATAAGAAGGAAGGTCTAAATATGTTAACTACACTTCTTGGATGCATTCTACACAGGAAAATAAACTTGATAGTTAATATGAATGAATTCAGAAAAGGGTTCATAAAAATATTAGAACTATGTAATATAAATTTTTTATTCAAATTCCCAGGGATAAAACACAGATCAATTTGATATAAATTTTCCCACCATCCGAAGTTTGAACGATTTTTCTAGTTCAAAACCTCCAGATATCACAACCTCATCTTAGATTAGATTCACATATTCAAAATTCTCATTTTATCTTTAATCCTAAGGATGATATGAAGAGATCGGGCCAAAGACTAGCCAAAATCTCATGGGAAAGGACAGTTGTAGAACTTGAAACCTCTTAAGCATGGTCATTTGAATAGATTGCATAGTAGACTTGGAGAGAAAGCATGATTTTGTGAATTAAATGACAAGCATCCATGTTTTCTCCAAAATTCAGTCACCCTCACTCTATTTCCAAATCCATGAATAGGTGCTTGCAATTGTTTTTGATTGGCACTTCAGTCAGAACTTCCAATTGTTGGAATCCCTCAAGAAGATATGAGATGTGAATTTGAAAATAGATAACTATCATACTTGTAAGGAAACATCACATAAACCATTACAATTCTCTATGAGATAGTGTAGTTATAATACCTATTTCAACACTAGAATCAACCCCTTCGAAATAATAGTGACACATTGTGGCCTCATGCTTATGCATAGGAAGGCTAGTTTGTTGTTGTTTCCTTACCTTATTGTTTTCTTCGTATAGGTTGTACAAAATACAATGCATGGTGGATTTAATCATATAGGTTGTTGGCTCGCAATGTTTTTATTTAATAGTTATATTTTCAAGAGGTATGTTTGAGGATAGAGATGAGATTTAAGAATGATTTATGCAAAGCGTAGCGTGCTGTCCAAAAAGGTGGCAGAAAGGTGTTTTTCAGGTGGTATTTTGACTTTTTCTCCTCCCAGAATTGACCAAAATTTGACTCTGAGAGGTCAAAAGTGATGTACAAGTCATGAGAAATCTTAATATGTAAGTATTTCATCATTTGGAATCCTCCATCAAAAGCATAGCGTGCCCCACTCTACGCTTTATGCAGGCTTGCTATAATTTTTCTCTCGAAATTCTGAAAAATAGGGTTTAGTTTGTTAGAATATAGAAGATGGTGTGCTTGTTTTACCATTGAAGATACCCTCTTCACCCAACCATAGGATGAAGCCTCCCTCCGAGCACCTTAACCTTGACCTGAGAATTCCTCCGGAAGCAAACCCTAGGCTAGATATCCAAACAAAGAGTAGCGCATCAAAAAAGATTGATCAGATGTTCCAAACCCTAGCCAAGAGATATTCAAGCCAATACTGAAAATAGCTGCTGATGCAGCTGCACCTGCAACCCTCCTCCAAACCTGGACACCAGACTGCAACTGCAGTGCGCACCAACTGGGAAACTACAATTCTGAGGTGCTGTCAAATGAGAACTGGCGCCCTGTATTTATAGTAATCCTGCCAGTTTGCTGGGGCCGACTTCTCCTTCTGGGTATGTGTCTGTTCAGTATATTATTATTAATTCTGGCCGACTTCCTCTCTTGGAGGCTAATAGCCTAATATAAATTATCTTCTTGAGCCGATAAGGCTTCTAGGGTTATTAGCCAATTCATTAGGGTTTCTCTTGCTTCCCGAAGTCTTCTATTCTCGTCAGGTTCACACGTGGGGGTGAATACCTCCCGCATCTACCATAATATTAGCACTCCCTCCTAGATAGACAGGTATTTACAGGTAATGGTATTGAGCACAAAACATACCATTTACCCGGTAGCATCAATATATTCATCTAGACTATTTCATGACTTGATCATGAGCATCACCATCACCATCAGCTGCATCATCTCTCGAAACCATACTTCATCTGAGTAGTTAGATATGATCCTGGATAAGTCACTCTCACCATGGAGTGATACAAGAGGAGTAAAAGCTCTGAACTATTTTCCGTCTGGAAAATCTTTGTTCATCATTCATTTAAATGATCATCATCTCCAATCATTTGTTGATAGTCTTCAAGGCAATTAGAACAAGAATAGAGCACAACTGTGTCTATTCATAGTAGTACACAACTACAATCCAGTGGTTAACTACCACATCAAGTAACACACAAGTACTTGATCAACAACATATAGTTGTGAACGGTGAAACATATTCACCACAGTAGTCCTCATCTATTGTCATATAGTCTTCATAACAAACATATGAGAGAATCCTACATAGAAACAATGTTATGATAGAAACTCTATCATCTGGGCCAATCTTTCACTCACGTCTGTGAGATCTAAAAGAATGTCTGCCACAACAGTAGTCTTCATCTGCATAGAAACAATGTTATGATAAAAACTGAATCAACTGGGCCAATCTTTCACTCACGTCTGTGAGATCTGAAAGAGTGTCTTCCCTCAGTATAGAATATCAACAATAATCATCTAGGCCAATCTTTCACTCACATATGTGAGGTCTGAAAGAATGTCTACCCTCAATATAGAATATCAATAATGGGCTATCTGCCCCATTCTTCTCAACCAAGGAAGACAGATTGTTTCTGATTTCTGAACCTAGACCATTTCCCACCCTGGGTCATTCTTTCGACACTAAACAAAGTGTAACCTGGAGAGAATGATTCCACCCTCGAGAAATGTATGGACCATTCCTTACCCTGGGCCATTCCTCCGACACTAAACAAAGTGTAACCTGGAGGGAATGAGTCTTCCCTAAGGAATGACTGTCCTGGACTATTCCCCACCCTGGGCCATTCTTCTGACACTAAATAATGTGTAACCTGGAGAGAATGAGTCTGCCCTCGAGGAATAACTGTCCCTGATTGCTGAGCCTGGACTACTCCCCACCCTGGGCCATTCCTTCGACACTAAACAAAGTGTAACTTGGAGAGAATGAGTCTGCCCTCGAGGAATAATTGTCTGGACCATTCCCCCCCCCCTGGGCCATTCCTCCGACACTAAAGTGTAACCTGGAGAGAATGTATAACCCTCGAGGAATGTCTGTCCGGCATCAACCTCCAAAATGGACGATTCTTCGAAACTGATCACAACTGTGAACTTCGAAAGAATGACTGCCCGATGAGGCAGACCATTCTACTTGACCACTACACAGAGTGACTACCAAGAAGAATGACTGTCCTAGAGCACTCCCCATAATGGGAAGTCGCTATCTATGATACATCAACAATCAATCTGCCTCCCATGTTAACTACAATGGAAGTCACTGTCTGTCAGAAATCACAATCCACTTTCCGAACAGGAAAGCATCTGTCCAATCTGGACTATTTCTCAATTACAAGGATAAATGCTCCCTCCTAACTGGAGAGTTATTTAAATCACAAAAATAAATGTTTGCGTACCTTCTTATAGTTTGGAGAGTCTTCCCTTCCATCTAAGAGAGTTATTTCCATGAGCTCTAGCTTGAGTATGCACGTTCTTTCATCTTGAATATAGGCTTTACCAAAATGTATGCTTATCTGCTCATCTGTGGAGATATGTATTGGAGAAAACATTTTCTCCCTTCTGGACTTTATCATGGATAATGTAATGCTTATACTGTAGTCTGGAACACTGTGAAGGCTTCATGTATATCTGAACAATATCATAGTTGGAGAACTGGAACATATCCATGTGGTACTTCTTCTTTCATTACGAGATCTGATCTTCTGAGTAGTCATCTTGATGTTATAGGAAATCTTCACCACGCTTCTGCTGTGCACTGGAGGTTCTCCACCAAGTTGTCTTCTTATTATCTTCATACAGGAGTATCTTTCTGGTATGCCTCAAAGTCTTGAGATTTCTTTGCATGCGCTCTTTACTCAATTTCTTCTGGAGAACATTCTTTGCATTCATCTGATGTAGAATTATGACTCATGGATGTTGCGGATAATATAATGACTTATATAGAGATAAGTCTAGTGTACTGGAACAATCAATCATCATAGTCTTCTCCCTCCATCTGAGAGAACCTTTGGTTCTGGATCTCGCAATGCTTTCATTCATAAGTCTTCCATACACTGTTCTTCATCACGACTTTTAGTTCTTCTGCTTGATTTCTTTTAGTGAGTTCTTATCAGGCTGGTAATCTTGTGATTCTTGATACAATGACTGGTTGTTTTGGTTCTTCTTTTTCTTTCTTGGAATCTTTATGTTCTTATTCATGTTTTTATTTTACTTTTGGGTCCATGGAGTTTCTTGTAGATTCCATGCCCTAGAGATTTCACTTCTTACCTTCATCACCGATTCACGGATCTGGATGGACAACTAGAAATACTTTAAGGCTTTTCTTCGAAGAGGTCTTCTTCTGTAGTTGAGCTGAACATGTACTATTTTTCATGACTGCTACCATGGATATATACATTTCATCATCTTCAATGGATCATAGGATTAGCTCCCTCCTAGTCCTTGCTTCATGTAAGAGTGCATATAATCGGATCCCTCCGTCTGATAGAGTCCATACTTCCATCTGCATGCTTATTGTGTTCTGCAATATATAATTGGATTTCTTTGTCTAACAGAGTCCACGCTTCTGTCGTAGTTGTTGTCATAAGTCTTTCTCCAATTCCTCTTGATGTCTGACTTATAAGTCTCTTCATGATTGATTCGTCTTATCTTGCAGTAGCTTCCACATGATTTGTATTTCATCCTTTCATATGTATTATCTAATGACATTCATCTTTGTCCTATTGTTGTTTTAGTAGATATAGTCCTTCTTGGAACACATTATCTTCCAAGAGATAGATATACAAGATATGTACAGATATGATGCAAGCAAGATATGTACAAGAAAATAAGAAGAGTGTTGTTACCTTTTAGTAGAAGAAGTCTCTTCCATCCTGCTTAGTCTTCTTAGTAGGTTTGTTTTCTTCGGAAATCGATGCTTCGTGTTTCCTCTTCCTTTTCTTTAGCTCGGGAAACTGATTTCTGTAGTGACCGTACTTCTGACAGTTGAAGAATTGTATTTCTGAAATGTCTTTCTCTTGATTTGGCTTCCTCCTTGAACCAAGCTTCCTTTTGTTCCTGAAGTTCTTGAATCTTGCTGTGAAGGCTTGATCATCATACTTCTTTTGGGGTTTCTCTTTTTCATTGATCCTTGATTCTTCTTGAGCACAACAAGTCCAAAGTTATTCAAATGTCAGGTACTCCTTCCTTGTATTCATGCTTGCGGAAAATGCATCCCATGTCCTGGGAAGACCATTGAGTACTATGTTCACCAATTCCTTTTCTGAACTGATCTCTTCAATAGCTTGTAGTTGATCTCTTATCTGGGAGATCCTTACAAAGTATGATGTTATGTTGTCGTCATCATTCATCTTCATGTCACGGAGCTCATTCTTCAGACTCATAACTTGTCCAATGTTTCTAACTGAGAAGAGATTTGATAGGGAATCATACATCTTCTTCGATGAGTCAAGATGGGAGATGTAGGGTATCAAGTGGTATTTTATGGAATCCACTATGATACTCATGGCATTGATGTCAACGTCTTTGAACTTCTCCATAGCTGCAACGTTCTGCGGTTCCTTCTCTTCTCCTTCTTTAAACTCTGGCTTCACGATCTTTCATTTCACAATATCCAACACTTTATTCTTAGCAAGGATGAGGTCAATTCTTGTCTTCCATGCTCTGAATTTAGAGGCTCCATCTAGCTTGTTCTCAGACTTCATAGAGTTCATCATGGCTTTCTTGACTTGGTCAAACCCTAGATTTGACCAGAAATCCAAACTTCACGTCTTGGCCTTCTGAGAGTACCAGGAGATGTGCTGGGCTAGGGCGCACTGATCTATCCAGAGATTAGGTCAATATCGTCACTTAAGGTGCCTTGAAAATAGGTTTAGGGTTTCTGCAACTACTTCTGTTGGTAACCCTAGCTGTAGTGCTTTTGGAAACTACTCTTGCTAGTAACCCTAGTGGTAGTTCCTCAATGAGCTCAATATCTAGCGGCTATGTTTCCTTCCAGCGTTTTAGGCTGACTGAAGGGGTGTGGGCCGATAACTTGTTAGACTATAGAATATGGTGTGCTCGTTTTACCATTGACGATACCCTTGTCACCCAACCACAGGCCGAAGCCTCCCTCCGAGCACCTTAACCTTGACCTGAGAATTCCTTTGGAAGAAAACCCTAGGCTAGATAGCCAAAAAAAGAGTAGTGCATCAATCCCCAAGGATAGCACATCATAAAAGACTCATCAGATGTTCCAAACCCTAGCCAAGAGATATTCAAGCCAATACTAAAACTAGTTGCTGCTGCAGTTGCGCCTGCAACCCTCCTCCAAACCTGTGCACCAGAATGCAACTGCAATGCGCACCAACTGGGAAACTGCAATTCTGAGATGCTGTCAAATGAGAACTGGCGCCCTGTATTTATAGTAATCCTGCCAGTTTGCTGGGGCGGACTTCTCCTTCTGGGTATGTGTCTGTTCAGTATATTATTATTAATTCTGGACAACTTCTTCTCTTGGAGGCTAATAGCCTAATATAAATTATCTTCTTGAGCCGACAAGGCTTCTAGGGTTATTAGCCAATTCATTAGGGTTTATCTTGCTTCCCGGAGTCTTCTATTCTCATCAGGTTCACACGTGGGGGTAAATACCTCCCGCAACTACCATAATATTAACATAGTTATCCCTTTTTATATATTAATATGAGATAGTTGTGTAAAACGTGAGAGATGTTATTTTATATGAATATGTTTTTTAGATAAACCTCTCTCAGTTTCCCAAAATTCTACTCCAATTGTTCACAATATGTTCTACAAAACGATGTCTAAAACATGACTTTGTTCAATCAGAAAAATAGGTTGTGAAGATGTGAATATATCTCTCATTCTGTAATACCTATGTAAAATATGAAATAGGCTATTGTATTTTGGCATATTAGGAACACAAAAACCCTACGGTTTCTCAATATTCATCTCTTATTGGCTACAATATATTCAGAACAAAGATGACTAAAAGGGTCATTTCTGGAAAACGTGCCTTCAAATATTTTTGGAAAATGAAGTGGAATGATGGGTTAGGTGGTTCCTAAATTATTGAGAAAATTTAGGGGGGTAGGGGGTAATGTTAGGGAGTAAGGGAGAGTAGAATCTTAGGAAATGAGTGAGGGAAAAAGTACGACACACATGCCAAGCTTCTTTTAACTTGTGCAGTGTATGTCATGCATGCCTATATTTATGCATGATCTGGATTGTACACACCCTTCCTCAAATGTCCATCAAGATATGACAGAAGACAGTATTGTCTTTCATCACGGCCCTTAGGTTAAACCTTATAAACTAAAAGCATGCAGTCTATAACTGACATGAATTTAAAGTGACAAATAAATTAATTTATGCATTTATTATTTATTGTGGTAACCGTTTCTCTTCAAAATGGCTTTGAATAATGGAAAAGACAAAAAAAAAAAATCTGGTGGGGTAAATGTAGCCTTACAAAATGCAGGGCACTAGTCTATTTTTTTGTTAAGGTTTATTGTGCATCTTGTGATTTGATTATGATAAGGTTTGGAATTTGATGTATTATTTTTGTTTGTACTTTGTAGGTTATTGCAACTTGGGGAGTTTGCAACAACATTGACTTTCTTTCTTTGTCATACACATGACATGCCAAAGACATTATACAAGTAAGAAAGATGACATCAAAGTTATGTTCTTTCTCTTGTTCTGAGCTTGTGCTGTTACTAGATACTATGATGGATCTCACATATAAAAAATTCTTTCAAAATGTGTTTCTACAACCAACTTCATAGTGTTACTTTATGCCTTTTAATTTTTAGCTTGATCTGTTTCTATGATGCTTGTTTCTTCTTATTCTTTGACAATTTTCAAGTAGATGCATTATAGTAAGTTTCAAATATGAATGCATTATCATATGTACTTTTGAAAATCATTCTGAACTGACAATGAAGTAACAAGGTGATATTTTTTGCTACAGGCTTCATCAGTAAATGACGACAAAAAAAAAATTGTTTTGTTTCTGTGATATGGGACTTCTCCCTTATAATTGAATAACCTCAAATAGTGAACATCTTATCTATTGTACATCTGAAAAGGATTTTATACTAACCTTTAAACTATATAATAACATACTATATTAGAGGCCACCTAGAAATTTGATTGCTTGATTAAAACATCGAATTGATGTAAAATACGTTGCCTCCTTTTGTCTTGTATAGACCCACGCGTTTCTTGATGGGCTTAGGAATCTTCAAGAGACACAAATATTTGCTAAGATTGACACTATAGAGGTATTTTATAGATTAATGAATGAAGTCTCCTAGTCTTAAACTTTCCTTTTCATGTTTAATCGATCTTAGATAATCACATTGCACAAGAAGTAGTTGCTTATTTGAATCTTAAGATACACACAACTTATGTTGCAGGGTCTGGCAAACTTTGATGAGATATTGCGAGACGTAGATGGTATTATTATTTCACGGGATCATTTAGGGATAGATCTTCCACCAGAGAAGGTAGCCTTTGATATTTGATGTAAAAAAATTTCATCTATCCATTTCGTGATGTTTTTTTTCCCATAGATAAATGCATATTGTTGTCATTGTAATCTGATTACAAGTCTAGTTGTGTACTTGCATGGAGATATCTTATAAGTTTTTGTTTTTACTAAATCCAAACATAATGTTTTATAGAGTATAAGGTAATGACAGTCAGGATTGATGGAATTGTATAATATGCTCTCTTGGTAAATCTTATTCATTTGGGATTGTAATTTGTTAGTGTCAAGGGAGGCTCCAAATTCTTTACGGTTTCAAGGAAGGGATATTTACTTAGGTAATAGAGGCAGTATATAAGTGTGAAGAGGCAAGCAAATCAAATTGTTTGGAGGAACATCAATAAGTTCTTGATGCCATCTTCTCACTGTCAAACATTTTTCGTAGATCAAATTAGTTTGGAATTTGATTTGCAAGCCAGAAGGTAGGACGCAACTTGTAGAAGTATTGTTGGTTTTTGTATTATAGTTCTCTCCAAGCTAAGGCTCCACATGTCAAGTGCTCCTCTTCACAAGGCTACACACTCTAGAAGACAAGATCCTAAGATCCAATTCTCCTCCTCCACATGTGTACCGAGTCCACAACAACCTGCAAGTGGTGCACCCTCCAAACAAGATTCCCTCTATCCAAATGATCAACCTCTTGAAGTGTGCCATGTGGTAGTGATGATCCTAGGGTGAAGAAACCTTCCTCCTAGTGCTTAGTGCTCCTCCACAATATAACTCCACATCCTATGCTAAGGTCTCATCCTCATCAACATGTGTTCCATATAGAAAATGTCAATGCCACATAAAACAACTTCGAAGATCCTCCATAATAAGTGTTCCTCCTCTACCACATATATTAAGTACAAGAATCCACCTATAGTAAGTGTTCCAATTGTCAATCAACCAAAAAAATCTAGGATTCAACAAAGGGATAGGGTTTCACCATGTACCCCACATCACATGAAGTGTGATGAATTTCATGTTAAACCCAACACACGACTAACAATTGAAATAAGCTCTATTTATTAATTATTAGCACAACTAGGTTTTCAACGAAAATATAAGAGGAAGCACTACATATAAACCAAACACATTTGCACACAAGATTTGGGTAAACAACCATTGAAAACCCCTTGCAGGAAAATCGGTTTTGAGTTTTATTTTATTAAATAAAATCTCGGGTTCCTGTCCTTGGATAATGGCCCATTAGAGGAATTACAATGCTACAGTTGATAGACTAGCCCACCTAGGTTCTATCTCCCTCGCTTCCCCCTACACCCTTTCCTCAACCCTATCCACTTAGACAAAAGTACATGAGCAATAATCTCTCTTGCTCCTATGCATTCATTGTATGCCTCTCACCCTCCTTAGATATGTTTTTATAATCCCCTAATTACTAAAACCCTATATCCAAAGTGATCAACGATCAATATCTCATCTTGATCTCTTTATATAAACAACTGTGACTTAATATCTCGTTGATATATCATCAAAACTGATAGAGGGATATGCAAGAGTGTGCAATGAGAACCTTGACAAACATAACCGCTAATGCTTGCAACATCGTCTAGAGGATGGAAAAATCATGTTTCTTTTTCCAAACATGTAAAACGAGTATATTACAGTTTAATGAATACATTTTCATAATATTATATATGGTTTTATACTTTATGAAAAAAATCTCCAATACTTTACAAGGTCTTATAATTCAGTGAAAGATTCGACAAGATTTTACAAGAGTTTATAGTTCAGTGAAATATTTGCCAAATTTTTACAAGATTATATAATTGACCAAAAGATTCACCGAAAAATTATATATACATATTATATTATTGATAAAATAGCCTTAATTTTTGTTGAAATTACTAAAACAACTAAGAGGGGGGGTGAATCAATTGTTATTGAGCTTAAACAATTTTAAGTCTATTAAAACATTATGAATATTTCTTCAACTGATCATCAACAATATACAACATATGGACAGTAAAATCAAAGAGCATCAGTCACACATAATATATACACAGAGATAGATTTTCACGAGGAAACCCATAAAGGGAAAAAACCTCTTCTTCTTCGAAATGATAGGCAGTCTTTTAAGTTCTTTACATCATCTTTAATTAAGCACCAACTCAATGTTAGTCTGCTACCTATGTTTTACAAGCTACAACTTGTTTGAGAGCACCAACTCTCTGATTTCTCTAGCACCCACTAGAAGGAAGCACCAACTCCCTGGTTTCTCTAGAACCCACTAGAAGGAAGCACCAACTCCCTATATGTTCCAGCACCAACTGGATGGAAGCACCAACTTCCAGTTACACAGGCTCCAACTTGTATAATAGAGAACACTTCTTCTCCCTTGCACCACCCTGCCACCCTGGTTTCTTTGGCTTCAACCAGATGGAAGCTACAACTTCCTGTGTTCAAGCTCCCACTTGAACTTCTGAGCACAACAGTCTCCCCGAGCACCTCCCAACCTCCCTAGAATGTTAATAAATAAATAAATAGTCAACTACATAGATAAATCAATTCATACCAATCTTTCTTTGTTCTATAAATCTGGTCTACTACAAACATTTTTGCTGTTCTTCTCTTCCTCTATCTGTTCAGCGGGTATGCTCTGCATCAACTCATTCTCTCATTCTGCTATGCTCCAACTTCTCTTCATCATCTTTTACTCTTCACTGAGTTTCTTCTTACACTGTGCATCTTCTCCATCTCACACAACACATCCTCTTATTTTTCCTTTCTTATATTTCCATTCATTTCCCATACCAAACAACCAACCTCGCGCTGTCTGTCTTATTTTCTTTTATACACACTCACACAGTGGTTCCACTTTGCATCTCCTTAGGCACATGAAAGACAATTGTCAAAACAACTGAAACGCCAACTGATTCGCCATCATGAGTCTTTTTTGCTAACAGATTTGTAACTGAGCAGTTAACTGTGAGAGAGAACAGTAACCCTCTGATCTTTGTTCAAATTCACCTGCACCGTTGGATTGGCTTCATGAGATCTTGAATTTATTTCCTTTAAATCGGGTTTCGGTATTTCGACAATCCTGTGCTGAGTGTCTCGACACTTCATTTCCCAATCTTCGAAGTTCCGATATAGAACTTTTCTGCACTAGCTCCTTCCCCAACATGAATATGGTCATAACCAAGCGCGTATGCAAAAAGCGCTTTCGTGATCTCTCATTTCGTGAATTTTAACACTATGCTTTGTTGACCCCAAGTCAGCAAAATTTTGATCGCTTGCCACATGTCCTGTGATTCGATGATCCAGATTTGATCTTTTATTCAATGACTGCGATTGAATCGAGATTTTTCATATCGCGATTTCGACATCCTTGTTGTATTGTTTTCTTTGCCTCTCCATATCCCGATTCACGAAAATCCGATATGGTATTAGATCAATGGTCCAGATCTGATCTTGATTTAACAGCTCAGATTATGTCGTCATTTCTCATATCGTGATTTTGGGATTCTTGTGATTGTTTCTTGTCTCTCCATGTTGCGATTCACGAAACTCCGATATGAGGTTGGATCAATAGTCCAGATCTGATCTTGATTCGACGATTGTGATTGAATCGTGATTTCGCACTTCTTGTTGCATTGTTTCTTGTTTCTCCATGTCGTGATCCCTGAAACTCTGATATGGAGTTAGATCAACAATTCAAATATGAGCATGATTCAACGGGTGTGATTGAATCACAATTTCGCATATCGCGAAATCGAGATTCTTGATGTCAATAATCTTTGACATGTCCAACTCTCGATCCCCAAAACTCCGACAAGGACTGGAATCAACGGTCCAAATTCAACCTTAGTCTGACGGCTCAGATTTCATCACGATTTCACATATTGCAATATTGGGATTCATGTTGTCAATAATATTTGACATGTCCAACTCTTGATCCCTGAAACTCCGACAAGCATTGGAATCAATGGTCCAGATTCAACCTTAATCTAACGGCTCAGATTTCATTGCGATTTCGAGAAGTTAAGGAACCCTGTTCCTTTGACTCTCCAGTCAACGAACTTACGATCTTTCCCCACGTGTCCTTCCTGATGATGGATGGTCCTCCTTCTTTCAGGATTTTGTGAGCCCCTTTTATCCTTGTTATACTTTAAAACGCATGCAAGTTCTCCTTGATCCAATGATGGTCGGGTCCTGCGCTTGGATCTAACATCTGAGATTTGTCCTCCTCTTCAGTGTTCTCTTCTTAAGATCTGACAGCCATCGGGAATTTTGAATGAAATCCAATGATCAAAGATTCTTCTCAAACTTTATGAGTCTTCGATCACTCGATCAATGTTGCGTTGCCTTCGATCATTCACCTTCGATCATTCGACCTTCCTAAACTTATCTTCTATTTTCCTGTCGATCACAAACTTCCTGTACTCATGCCATCTTCACTGTTGTACTTTCCATCAATGAAAAGCATTCATTGTCTGTTAAATATTTGCCATTCGTTGTCTATTAAATATTTGCCAACAATCTCCCCCTTTGGCATTTATGGCAACGCAAGCACCCACATGCATTGCATTCGGATCTCCTCTCCTGAACTCTTTTCTCCCCCTTTGACATCAATGTCAAAGAAGAAACATTCTTCCCCTGATTTGTTGCAAAACATACTCCCCCTGTCGACTATAAGCATCTTGGAAATACACTATATATTCAATAAGTATTCCCCCTGACTAGGAGAACAGATTAGACACAAGAGATTATAATCCACAACTTTTGACGAAGATATCCAAAAGGGGTCGCTTCTAATGGTTTAGTAAAGATATCAACAATATGTTCTGTAGAAGGTATATAATTCAGTTGAACAATTCTGTTTGTAACTTGTTCTCTGAGAAAATGGTACTTGATTGGAATATGCTTAGTCTTGGAATGAAGAACATGATTCTTGGAGACACTAATGGAACTTGTGTTATCACAATGAATTAGAATGGGATCAGTGTAATTTACCTTTAGATCTACAAGAGTTTGTATCATCCATAAAATTTGCGTGCAACAAGTAGCAACAACAATGTATTTTGCCTTTGTAGTGGATAATTAAATGGATCCTTGATTTTTACTAAGCCATGCAACTAATGAGTCACCCAGAAAAAATGCTCCTCCACTGGTGATTTTTCTCTCATCAACACAATTTTCCCAGTCTGCATATGAATAAGCAGTTAACTGGAAATTCTGATTTCTAGGATACCATAGACCATAAGTCATTGTTCCCTTCAAGTATTTAAATATCCTTTTGACAGCTACCAAATGACTTTGTTTAGGAGCAGACTGAAAACAACCTACCATTCCAACATCTTGCATTATATCAGGATGGGATGTTGTGATGTACAAAAGACTGCCTATCATGGAGCGATATGTCCTATGATCAACATCAGGTGAGATATCATCTTTACTCAGCTTGCAACCAACCACCATAGGTGTGCTAACTGTAGAATAATCTTCCATCTGAAATTTATTTAACATTTCTCTCAAATATTTTTCTTAAGAAATAAAATTCCTGCAGAGCTTTGTTTTACTTGTAAGCCAAGAAAATATGACAGTTCTCCTATCATGGACATTTCAAATTCTGTTTGCATAGAATTAGAAAACCACTAGACAGATGATTCATTAGTACAACCAAAAATAATATCATCTACATAAACCAAAAC
>ML796330.1:4552-36001 GCA_009831015.1 Picea engelmannii | reverse complement strand
CTCTGTTCTAACTTCATACTTTGGGGGGCTCTCTGTTACACATTATTTTCGTCATCCCTATGATCATTAATGATGTAAACCTATATGTTGCCTTCAGAGGGGTCAGTGGCCTGAGTTCCTAAAGAGAGAAGGGAGAAGAACTTCTCCAGAGAAAAGAAATTGCTTTTTTCTATGTAAAAACCTTATAAGAAGGGAAGTTCGCAGGTTGCTATATATCCAGGGTGCGAGAATGACCCATTCTCGCAGGTTGCACTATAGCCAGTGTGCGAGGTGTTCGCAGGTTGCTATATAGGTAGGGTGCAAGAATGACCCATTCTCATAGGTTGCACTATAGCCAGGGTGCGAGAATTCCAGCACGTGGGAAAAATGAGCGTTTTCGTGAATCTTCTAGAAGGAGAAGCTTCTATGGTGAGGTGGCATCCGAATGGTTTGGATCTTACTCGTTTTCATGATTTAGTGGGATCATCCTAACCTCCTCACCTTATCTTCTTCAACTTATAAAAGGAGAGGAATTCTCATGGAGAAAGTTAGATTGGATGAGCTTTTGTTAGTTTGAGCTTGGGTTAGCTTTGTTGGTTCATGAGCTTGTTCTTGATTGGCTTGGAATTATCATCTTGGTTAGAGTGGCTTTGAGATTTGCTTTGTCAAGATAGATTGTGAATATCATCAGATCTATGCTCTCAAAATTCTTGGAATCAAAGCTAACCCAAGCTCAAACTAACAAAAGCTCATCTAATCTAACTTTCTCCATGAGAATTCCTCTCCTTTTATAAGTTCAAGAAGATAAGGTGAGGAGGTTAGGATGATCCCACTAAATCATGAAAATGAGTAAGATCCAAACCATTCGGATGCCACCTCACCATAGAAGCTTCTCCTTCTAGAAGATTCACGAAAACGCTCATTTTTCCCACGTGCTGGAATTATTGCACCCTGGCTATAGTGCAACCTGCGAGAATGGGTCATTCTCGCACCCTGCCTATATAGCAACCTGCGAACACCTCGCACCCTGGCTATAGTGCAACCTGCGAGAATGGGTCATTCTCGCACCCTGCCTATATAGCAACTTGCGAACTTCCCTTTTTATAAGGTTTTTACATAGAAAAAAGCAATTTCTTTTCTCAGGAGAAGTTCTTCTCCCTTCTCTCTTTAGGAACGCAGGCCACTAACCCCTCTGAAGGAAACAGATAGGTTTACATCATTAACGATGATAGGGATGACGAAAATAATGTGTAACACTTCCATAAAACAAATTCAAATTAGAACCCTTCTTTGATACCATATGTAAATACCCTCTTATTCTAACCAATAAGATTGATCCCGAAAAATATTTTGAATAATCAAGCGTATCTTGTTCGACTGCCTTCGCCTTCATTATTTTGAGTGAAACACTATCATACCTAATGTCTCGAGAACTGTAGAATAATGTTCGGCCTGACCGTTATTCACCACTACATGAATCTTATGCTCCTTTCCCAGATATCCTACTATCATATGTCTTGTTGATCCATAATTTCTCACCTTTTCAATAGGGAAATATCTCTAATACTGGGTTTCTCCACAAGTCTAACATGCATTCTTAGGTTTGGTGCTCCTAGTTCGAGAGGAAGAATCTTCTATTATAGGGTTATGAGCCCCCGATCTATTTTGCAAAACATATCTATACTACTACTACTGCTGAGGAAGACATAGTTTCTTCTATGGTGGTGCTCTATACAAATTCCTTTGACTGGTAGACTGTCTATGTGGTCTAGAAAATACAAGTCCTCTAGGTGGTATCATGGTTCCCATAAGTTTATCTAAAGGGTGTCTGCTGCTACGATGCTCTAAGTGGAATATGTCTTGTTTACCTAGAAGGAGTCCTAGCTTGACCCCTATCTTTCAACTCTTCTTCAATGATAAAATATTTTTGCACTGCATCGTGAAAATTCTGAGGCATCATGATCCTCACCTTATGATGCAAGAGCATCTCAAGCGAGCCAACATGGAAGCAAAAGACAACTGGACAAGAGCCCAGTTCAAATTTTGAAATTACCTTGAAGTTATTACGCAATCTTAAATGAACTAATTAAGAAGGAGCGCCCTTGTAAAATGTAACCGGACCTTGAGCGATTCGCTCTCGTCCTTAGTAGGTAGAAGGCATTTATGGTAGTTAATGCAGGTAGATAGAATTGAATGTTAGATTAGACAGCTCTAGAGCACAAGAGGGAAAGATGATATAGACACCCTCATTGTGTATTGTAACATTATTAGGAAGAGAATAGAAGAAAAAGAGAAGAGAGTTGTGTGAAGACACCCATGTACAGAGATTTGAATTAATAGAGCAAGCTTTGATTCAAATACATGGCGTCATGTTTGTTCTCTATATATGTATATTGAATGTTATGATCATGGTTATTTTACTCTTTCTACTGTACATTTTCTTTTATGCTATGTAAGAATGATTTCTTGTTGAATGTTTGAAATATGAGAGGAAAGGGTAATGGAATGAGTTTCAATTGTTTCTCTATCTGAGCAAGAGTTCCTACAAGGAGTGTAGTTTAATTGTCTGCAAGGAGTGCGTTGACAAAGGGTTCAGAGGTTTGTCTCTGAAAGCTCAGGATGGATAGATTTTGTTCTCATTTCCACAGAAGTGCAGTCAAGCACGGGAGCCGTGCAAGGAGTGTGCAGGCCGATTAAAGTCTCAGTGTTACGAATCTGAGCAAAGCATTGAGAGACTGCTGCTGCAGGTGTGCGCAGAGTCGAAGGATTTCAACACTTGGAAGTGTTTGAAAGTTGGCCGCAAGGAGTGCGAGAAGGAATTTTCTGAAGGACTCGAAGTCGTGGGAAAGTTCAGAATGAAATTTGACCTTCGAAGGAGTCGAAGGAAGGCAACAAGCCCAATACCTTGAAAATCTAAAGGAAGGTGTAGTGACATTGGACCGCAAGAGGACAAGTTCTCAAGGAAAGAATGGACGGTCGAAATTCTCTGTAGAGAATTCATGAATTCTCGTGAGTTGTTAGATCTCACAGAGGAGCAAGGGAGTTACGACGAGTATACCCAAAAGGGTGCAATCTCAGAAGAGACAGAGCCATCGATCCAAGTTAGTCAGGGGTCGTTGGATCACTCATGAAATCGCCTATCGATATTTCATGAGTGGAAGGGTTGAAAACTTGGTATTAAAGTTCACGAAATCGTGAAGCGTGACGCCGTGAAAGATTGATAGGATTGTGTGGGACCATAGGAGCCAGCAAGGTGGATAGGTGGCACACTATCGATGTAGAAGTCAATCAAGTTGAAGTCTCGAAAAGGCGAGAAGGCTAGTTGTGGGGCTAACATCGAGAAACGTGTCAGAGTATGACATCTCAAGATTTTGAGGTTCGTGGGCAGAGTTGTATGTTATCACAACTCGCAAATGTGAGAAATCCGACAAGTCAGAGTGATATCGGAGTTTTGGAGTTTTGGGATTCGGGGGTCTGAGCGAAAAGACACTCAACTGCAGGATTTGCAAAATCGTGAAGTCCAATCTCCTAAGTGCAAAGGGAGGATCCCACGATGATTTGTTGTGGGTGAAGATTTTCCGAAAGGAAAATAGAAGAGTCATTTTATAGTTCTTCGGGCTAGAGGAAGGAGAAAGATCCTGGTGACGCAAACCTTCTAACCTGCGGGTTGAGGGTTGCGTGGCATCATCAATTTTGGTTGTGTGGCGTCATCAATTTTTGGTATTAGAGATCATAAAGGTTTTTTTCTTTCTATAGCAGAGAAGAGGAGAATTCACCATGCTGCCAAGGAGAAGGGACAGACAAACACCCGATCCACCAGAGGAGAGGGAAATGCTGAGAAGAAGAGATAGGTATATGACTGATCCAACGATGGAGAGAGAAATGCGTGATTTATGCACCAGACTCGAAGACATGGAGACAGCACAGAGACACACAGTCAGTGTTGGGGATCTTAGTGATTCCAAAAGTGAAATTGAGGCTGAACATGAGGAAGAAGTTGTAGTCGAAGATGCAGCAAACAAATGTTTGATTAGAGCTATTGCAAGAATAGGTGCAAGAGTGAAAATGGACATTCCAATTTATGAGGGAAACTTGGATGCAGAGGAGATTCTAGACTGGATTAGAGCCCTGGACACATACTTTGACTATGAAGATGTCGAAGAGGACAAGAAGGTCAAACATGTTATCACGAGGTTGAAGGGACATGGAGCATTGTGGTGGGATGAACTACAAACTGACAAACGTTGCAAGGGCAAGCAGAAGATCAAAAGCTGGGATAGAATGATCGCGAAGATGAAGGAAAAATTCATCCCCAAAGATTACCAGATTACTTTGTTCAGGAGAATGCATAACCTGAGACAGAAGTTGATGACAGTGAAAGAATACATTGAAGAACTCTACAAGCTGAACATCAGGGCAGGTCATCGGGAGAGCGATGATGAAAAAGTTGCCAGATACATGAATGGCCTGAGATATGAGATTCAGGATGAGATGAGCATGGTAACCATCCGAACGGTGGAAGATGATTATCAAATGGATCTAAAAGTTGAAGAGAAGCTGAGCCAAAAGCAGGGTCAGAGAGGCCAAGGCAGAAGTCAGCCCAGAGGCAAATCAATTTCCTGAGATAGAAACCAGAAACCCAAGGAGGACTGGAAGAAACCTCAGACTCAAACTGAGAGAGGTGGAAGCTCACAGAGAGGGAAATATGCTGAACAGAGAGGGCAACATACCGAGCAGAGAGGAGATTATGATGATAATAATATTTTCCCTCGTACTAGAGGTAGAGGAAGAGGAAGAGGTGGAGTAATAACATGTTTCACATGTGGAAAGAATGGGCACAAGTCTTATGAGTGTCTAGATAAAAAGAAAGAGAGTGGAGAGACTCACATCGCCGAAGCATAAAGGCGAGATGTTGAGGAAGAAGATGTTGAAGGCAGAAGATCGTTGATGATGTGAAAAGCTCTTTTGACACCAGAGAAGGAGGTGGAAAGTTTATTCCAAAGGACCAGAATTTTCCGGACTGCTTGCAAGACCAAGGATAGGGTATGCAAGGTTATTGTGGATAGTGGTAGCATGGATAATCTCATTTCAACAGAGAAGTTAGAAAAGCTGGAGTTGGAGATGATTGATCATCCAAGCCCATACAAAGTTTCGTGGCTACAAAAAGGACATCAGGTAATTGTCACTAAACAGTGTTTGGTTGAATTCAAGATAGGAGGATATAATGATAAGATATTATGCGATGTTATTCCTATGGATGTTTTTCATCTATTGCTGGGTAGACCATGGCAATATGATAGGAATGTGATTCATGATGGGAGAATGAACACATACACCCTAGAGAAGAATGGGGGGACTCACATGTTGCTTCCAATCAAGGATAGGGAGGTGAAACCTGAAGTAAGTAACACTGTACTTCTCATGAGTGGGAAGGAACTTCTTACAGAGGTTAAGAAGAAGGAAGAACCGCAATTTATTGTGGTCACGAAGCCTATAATTGTTTTGACCAGCACAAGAGTAGATGATTTACCAGAAGAGATTCAGGAACTACTGGAAGAGTTCGCTGACATAGTAGTGGACGAATTACCTCGTTCGTTGCCACCAATCTGAAGTGTGTGTCATCATATCAATCTCATACCAGGAGCCAGTTTCCCAAATAAAGCCGTGTACAGATTAACGCCACAAGAGAATGAAGAGATCAAAAGACAAGTCGAGGATTTATTGGACAAAGGTTTGGTCAGGGAAAGCTTGAGTTTGTGTGTTGTTCGGACAGTACTCAGTCCGAAGAAAGACGGAGGCTGGAGGATGTGTACTGATTCAAGGGAGATTAATAAGATAACCATCAGGTACAGGGTTCCATTGTCGAGGATGGATGATCTGATGGACTACTTGAGTGGAGAAAAATCATTTTCAAAGACTGATTTGAAAAGCGGTTATCATCAAATCCACATGAGAGAAGGTGATGGATGGAATACAACATTCAAAACCAACGAAGGGTTGTATGAATGGCTTGTTATGTCGTTTTTCTTAATAAATGCGTTGAGTACCTTCATGAGGTTGATGAATGAAGTCCCGAGGGAGTTCATCGAAAAAATTGTTATCGTATATCTAGATGATATATTGGTTTTTAGTAAAACAGTGGCAGAGCATCTGAAGCATTTGGCTACAGTGATGGAGAGGTTACAGCAGGAGAAGTTGTTGATAAACATGAAGAAATCCTCATTCATGAAGACAGAACTCATTTACTTGGGATTTGTTATTTCTACAGATGAGTTGAGGATGGATCCAGATAAGGTGGAGGTAATCAAGAATTGGCCATCACCGAAGAATATCTTTGAGGTGAGAAGCTTTCATAGATTGGCTAGTTTCTACTGAAAGTTCATCAGAAATTTCAGTGTAATTAGTGCACCGATGATGGAAACACTGAAGAAAAGACACAAGTCTTTTCACTGGACAGAAGAGGCTGAGAAGAGTTTTAATCTGCTGAAGAGGAAGATCACAGAACAACCAATTTTGGTGTTGCCATATTTCCAAAAGACATTTCAGGTGAAATGCGATGCAAGTGGATTTGAAATAGGGGCAGTCTTGAGTCAAGAAGACAGGCTGATATCATACTTCAGTGAGAAGCTGAATGAAGCGAAAGTGAAATACTCCACTTATGACAAGGAGTTTTATGTTATCATACAAGCATTGAAAAAATGGAGACATTACTTGATCCCAAAGGAGTTTGTCTTATACAGTGACAATCATGCACTGTAGTTTGTGACTCAACAGGAGAAGTTGAATCAGAGACATGTTAAATGGGTGGAATATATGCAAAATTTCACTTTTGTGATTAAACACATTTCTGGTACTACTAACAAAGTTGGTGATGCTTTGAGAAGGAAGTGTTTTCTGTTGCAAGATTTCAGGATCAAAACGTTGGGCTTTGATGATTTCAGGGACATGTACAAAAATGATCCAGATTTTAAGGAGGTGTATGAAGCATCTCAGAATCCAATTCTCAAAGATAGAAGCCAATGGACAGAATACATGATCCAGGAAGGATTACTGTTTAAAGGTAATCAGCTGTGTATTCCGAAATGCTCCATGAGGGAGAATTTGTTGAAAGAGAAACATAATGGAGGATTAGCAGGACACTTTGGTCACGAAAAGATGTTCGCAAAGTTGAATGAGTCATATTTTTGGCTAGGAATGCAAGAAGACGTCAAGAGATTCGTGGACAGATGCAAAATTTTCCAGCATTCGAAGGGAGGGAAACAAAATGCAAGGTTCTATCAAACGTTTCCAATACCTAAGAGGTCATCGGATGCAGTCAACATGGATTTCAGATTGGAGTTGCCAAGAACACAAAGAGGTTTCAACTCAATCTTTGTGGTGGTGGATAGATTTTCCAAGATGGGACACTTCATTCCATGTCAGAAAACCAGTGACGCAACTCACATTGCGAATCTGTTCTTCAAAGAAGTCATTTGACTTCACAGCTTACCAAGGAGTATAGTTTCGGATCGAGACACTAAGTTCGTAGGACACTTCTGGAGGACCTTATGGAAGAAGCTAGGAACTAACTTGTCATTTAGTTTGGCTTATCATCCTCAGATGGATGGACAGACATAAGTGGTGAACAAAAGTCTGGGAGACTTGCTGAGAAGCCTGGTGACAGAACACCACAGCCATGTGAAGGAGCGATTGTACAATTCAAGCCAGGAGTATAAGCGCAGAGCAGATCAACATAGAAGACAACTTCAGTTTGAGGTTGGTGACTTGATTCTGGCACATTTGAGAAAGGAAAGGTTCCTAATAGGAACATATAATAAACTGAAGATGAAGAAGATCAGCCCATGTAAGGTCTTAAATAAATTTGGGGCGAATGCTTACGAGATTGAATTACCGGATGGGATTGGAATTTCTTCGATATTCAATATCTCAGATTTGTACCCATATAAAGCTGAGGAAGAAGGGACAGGAAATGAGAAACCAATGATCCAGTGGACAAAGCAGATGCTAGTTGCAGAAAAGCCGCAGATGGAGTGCATACTGAATAAAAGAGTGAGCAAGAAGACCAGGCGAAAGCAATAATTTGAATATTTGGTCAAGTGAAAGGGCCATCCAGTTGAATATGCCAGCTGGGAGAGCGAAGAAGAGGTCCAGAGGCATTGACACACCATACGCGAGCTCATGGACAGGAGCCCATGAAAATTTTCAAGCAAGGGAGTATGATGTAGGAGCATCTCAAGCGAGCCAGCGCGGAAGCAAACGACACCTGTAAAGTGCCCAGTACAAATTTTGAAATTACCTTGAAGTTATTGCGCAATCTTAAATGAAATAATTAAGAAGGAGTGCCCTTGTAAAATGTAATCGGACCTTGAGCGATCCGCTCTCGTCCTTAGTAGGTAGAAGGCATTTATGGTAGTTAATGCAAGTAGATAGAATTGAATGTTAGATTAGAAAGTTCTAGAGTGCAAGAGGGAAAGAGGATATAGACACCCTCATTTTGTATTGTAACATTATTAGGAAGAGCATAGAAAAAAAAGAGAAGAGAGTTGTGTGAAGACAACCATGTACAGAGATTTGAATTAATAGAGAAAGCTTTGATTCAAATCCATGGCATCGTGTTTGTTCTCTGTGTATGTATATTGAATGTTATGCTCATGGTTATTTTACTCTTTCTACAGTACATTTGCTTGTATGCTATGTATGAATGATTTCTTGTTGAATGTTTGAAATCTGAGAGGAAAGGGTAATGGAATGAGTTTCAATTGTTTCTCTATCTGTGCAAGAGTTCCTGCAAGGAGCGCAGTTTAATTGTCAGCAAGGAGTGTGTTGACAAAGGGTTTAGAGGTTTGTCTCTAAAAGCTCAGGATAGATAGCTTTTGTTCTCATTTCCAAAGAAGTGCAGTCAGGCACGGGAGCCGTGCAAGGAGTGCACAGGCTGAGTAAAGTCTCAAAATTGCGAATCTGAGAAAAGCATTGAGAGACTGCTGCTACAGGTGTGCGCAGATTTGAAGGATTTCAACAATTGGAAGTGTTTGAAAGTTGGCCGCAAGGAGTGCGAGTAGGAATTTTTTGAAGGACTCAAAGTTGTGGGAAAGTTTAGAAGGAAATTGGACCTTCGAAGGAGTCAAAGGAAGGAAATAGGCCAAGTACCTTGAATATCTGAAGGAAGGCATAGCGACATCGTACCGCAGGAGGACAAGTTCTTAGGGAAAGAACGGACGGTTGGAATTCTCTGTAGAGAATTCACAAATTCCCGTGAGTCATCAGATCTCACGGAGGAGCAAGGGAGTTACAACGAGTATTCCCAAAGTGGTGCAAGCTTAGAAGAGACAGAGTCATCGATCCAAGTCAGTCAGGGGTCGTTGGATCACTCGTGAAATCGCCTATCTGGATTTCGTGAGTGGAAGGGTCGAAAACTTGGTATTAAAGTTCACGAAATCGCGAAGTGCGACGTCGTGAAGGATGGATAATATTGTGTGGGACCATAGGAGCCAGTAAGGTGGACAGGTGGCACACTATCGACGTAGAAGTCAATCGAGTTGAAGTCTAGAAAAGGCGAGAAGGCTAGTTGTGGGGCTAGCACCGAGAAACATGTCGGAGTCTGACATCTCAGGATTTCGGGGTTTGTGGGTAGAGTTGTATGTTATCGCAACTCGTGAACGCACGAAAGTCGAGAAGTGGAAGTGATATCGGAGTTTCGGAGTTTCAGGATTCGAGGGTCTGAGCGAGAAGACACTCGACTATAGGATTCGCAAAATCACGAAGTCCGATCTCCTAAGTGAAAAGGGAGGATCCCATGAGGATTTGTTGTGGGTGCAGATTTTCCAAAAGGAAAATAGAAGAGCCTTTTTAGAGTTCTTTGGGCCAGAGGAAGGAGAAAGATCCTGGTGACGCAGACCTTCCAACCTGCGGGTTGAGGGTTGCGTGGCATCATCAATTTTGGTTGCGTGGCGTCATCACCTTAGAAGGAATGTTGTAGTTGAGACCAAAAAAAAATTATTCACCTTTAAATTTTCAGTGTTCATGTGTAGAGGGTATCTGAGAAAATCCATAAATATAGCCTGATACTCAGGTATTGTATGACTAGCATGTTTTAAAGCATTGAATTCATTAGGATGGCACACAATGAACTCATCAGATAGGTACCTCTCATGGAATCATTCCTCGAACAATTCCAAGGATATGTCTTCAACGAGCAAGAGTGTCTTCCACCAAAGAAGCACACTCCCCGTTAGCTAAAATACCACCATACAGACCTTCATGCTGGAGTTATAATCACGCAATTCAAAACATATTTCCATACTCTCCAACCAAGCTTCGACGACTGTGTGGAACCCTAGAAATCGAGAAATTTTACTTTCTCGAGTTCCCTATGAACACTACCACTAACTACAATAGGTAGTTGCAAACCCTCATTGGGTACAAACTCGTTTCCCTCATCACAAATAAGGTGATTTATCAGTGACTCTGACATCCTTTGAAAAGACCTTATCATACCCATGACATCACCCACTGCAACTTGCTCTGAATCGGTAGTTTTCTCTTCTCCCTATCGAGCAAATCCCTCACATGTGGATGTTCTTGGAGGAGGCATACCTCTTCCTCCCGCACCTCGACGTCTAATCATTCTCCATCCTATAACCATGATACCTTCCATAAAACAAATTCAAATTAGAACCCTTCTTTGATACCATATGTAAAGACCCTTTTATTCTAACCAACAAGATTGATCCCGAAAAATATTTTGAACAATTAAATTGGATAATCTTAAGCATAAATTGTAATAACAATCTAATTTCAAAGTCATTTTTTTATTTATTGTAATGATATAAATGTAAAAGAGTACAAATTGAGGTTTGCACTACTTTCCCACTAAAATTTAATATTTCTACAACGTAGTAACTTATTTACCAATAGAGTCACAAGTCTAAATAATTACCACTTCTTTTGCTTTACATTTTAATAATGAAAAATAATTTTTAATTATTTAATCCACTACTTTTTCTTTCTATATCATAATTTATAAATAAACGAATCCATCGAACTCACTTATTTTGGTTTTAAAATATTAATTATTAAACCAATAATCTAGAACTAATAATACCCATCACTAGATTGGGTACTTAATATCAAGACAGTTATATAACTTATTAATTGTAAATCATAAATCTAAGCTAACAATATCAATCATTATAATGGGTCCTTAATAGGTAGATCATCAAATAACATATTATGTATAAAATCATTAATTTAAAATTAATAAAAGAAATCATTAGAGTGGGTGTTTAATATATAGATCATCATATAACATATTAATATAAAATCACAACTTCGTTTCTCCTTCTAAATATTCATGTAATTCTACTTTATAATGTAATATCAGGTATTTACAATATGTGCATATGTGGAGATCGAATTACGAAGATTGATTTCATTTCTTATTAGAAAGAGAAAGGAGTAGAGTAAAATGCTCGTTTCAATCTCTTAAATAAATACCTCAACATAAGCCAACTATTAGTTGAATGGATGTATTTTAACCAAAGGGGTCCCATCTGTAGTCATCAACCAGTTGAAAGCTTACTTGCGATGACCAGTACTAGGTTCTTAAGTGGATACTCTGCGGACAAAGATAAATGTCAATATGGATTACGAATTAATTATTCCATGGTTTAAATATATATATAAATTTAGATAAATGTCAATATGGATTACGAATTAATTATGTCGCCCACGAATTTCTTTTTGTGCTGCTTAAATAAAGACGGATCTAATGCTTCGCGGGGTTCTAACCAAAATTTCACACGATGCACTAGCTTCTGCTAAAGAATTGGAGAGTCAGTTGTGATAATACGACTTTACAAGAACTGGGGTAAAATTGAACATGGAGAAACCAGGTCCAGTGTTTGGGAGCCAACTAACCCTAGAATAATGTTTAGCATAAAGTGAACGTAAATGATTCGGGTTCGGTTTTGTTAGAAATAAGTTATATGAACGATTACAATAACTGGTAATCATTAACAACTGGAACCCTAATTTAAAAGACTCCAGCCAATAGGCTATACGGCTATAGCAGCAAAAATATAAACAACATCAACAAGTTGGTAAATTCTCCATATGTTCATTATACACAACAAATTCAATTTATTTCCCCCTTGATTCAATTGAATTGTAAAGAACATAAAAGAAGATTAGAACGTAAGATTTGATGCATCATATATTTCAAGAAGCAAATCCATGTCAATGCTTTTATGAATACTTGGAAATCCAATATCCGTAGAAGGAACTATATATTATAAAAGTTACACATCTGATCTATACTTGGTCGAATTACATATTTGAAGAATTATATTTATCAATAAACATCGAAACGAATAAATACCATAACTAGAAGGAGATCAATAGTTGATGTTCATCACAACATGAACTTGCACGACGTCCACTCCTTCTCCTGCCAATCCCAAGACTTCATTGGTCTAGAGGTAATCTTCTTCCCCCTTAGCCCCCTGAGCTGGAAAGAGGTCACACATAAAATCTGAGACCAAAACTATCTCAAGCTTCCCCTCATAAGGAGAGGCTTCCACCTCTTGCACAAGCTTGTATCCCAACTCACACAAGTAAACTTACTCACAAACAATTTGACAACATTTCAGTCATCCAAAAATCGGATGTCTTTCCTTCTTTCTCACCTTCCTTTTATAAAAATATGTGTCTTGACACTTGTCTTCTCATGGACAATTAACTAATTTTTAATATTAAATTAGAGATTATTAACCCCCAACACATGTCACACTTTCTCGAGGTTGCGGGTGTTTTAATATCTTTTATTTAAATAAAATATGTAAATTCCCTCACACCCACAATTAGTTCCTAGATTTTCTCCTAGTTGTCACTTAGTTCCCCAATTTCTCCTTTATTGTGTCTCCTAGCTAATTTACACTTAGAGTTTGATTAAGACTCTTCTCTCAGTTAGGATTTAGAGTCTAGTTTGACTTAGTATTTTAACTCTATGTTGATTTACCCATTCTCTCATGAAAATAATTTCTCTTAATTAAAAGTTCATTTTATTGATTTCATGCACATATTGTGCACATGTCATAATATTCTATTCTCCCCATAATACTTTTATTTAGTCAAACTTTTCCTTAGGCCCCTTAAATATAAATTCATTTAGACAAAACCATTTTAGACTTTGATTTGGTTATGTTTCTAGTTTATTACTTAAATAATTTATTTCCTCTTCTAATCAATTCTAAGAAGTTGTTTTATTCTCTAATCTCGTATAGATTTTTATTCACTCATTAATTTATTCATGAAACGTTCCCTTCAAGACGTAGTTACATGCTTCAAGGGTGTCACTTTCCATTTGAATTAGTTTGGAAGTTGTCTAACGCTTGGATTCAATACTCCACTTGTCAACCTTGTGTGAGACTAAGGGATTACAAAGGAGTAAGGAATATTCCTTATTGCACACCCCGTAGAAATCCTTGTGAGCGACTGTCTCACTCTCCCCTCAAAAAATTGTCAACTCTCAGGAACAAGGTAGTCGTTAACCTTCAGTTTAGGTCACAACGAGAGTGCTAATATGTTGTGACAGGGACATTGCCACACCTCTCCCTCATCCATCTAATATCTATGTATGACCCCTTTACTCCATATGTGAGTCGGATTAGAATGTATCACCATGTCTGCATCCACTGACAAGGATAATATTAATAACTCTTATACATGAAATCCATAACTTAATTCATCATCAAAATACATGCATAAATAAATCAAATACTCATAATCAATGTCAATTGTCCACTCCCTAACTCAATCGAGAGTCCAAGATGTTTTGTCGATGCCATCAACATCCTCATCATTTTATGTCTCCTACACACTCAGGAAACCTCATCATAATACCTGCCAATGCTATACATTAATATAATTAACATATCAAATTCAATACTCAATGATGACATCATTTTTAACTCGTAAACCAAAGAAACTAATCATAAGTATCATATTTTAACCGAATCGCTTGATCACAAGCCTCCTCGAAGAATAAATCAGTGTTATTAAATTTGATCAGTGGAACTCGATGTTACAAATAGAGATTGCAAGATGAGGAAAATAGTGATAATTTGATATTAATATTACATTAACTATCAACTTCAATAGAGATTCATGTAATAACAATACATGAAAGAATTAGGAAATTTATGGGGCACCATCGCACACACAAACACACACACACATTTATATTTTCAGAGAGATTGTAATATATGTGTGAGAGAGATATGGTGTCTCATAAATTTTATAAGGTTTTCTCATATTTCTATTTATATGAATATTTATTAAAGTCGATAGTTAAAAATTAATATCAATATAAAATTAAGTTTAAAAATATAGGAAGTCACATGGTATAACAAAGCATAATGTTATATTTCACGTAGCATGTCACATCAGATTCCATGCAAGGTCGAGAACATGTAATACTTTGGGAATATGATTTAGATGATACACAAATTGTGAATTTATGGATCATTATAATGAGATAAATACCACACTAACCAGGGCTAGACAAGTGGCATGCAGCAAGTGGACGATAGAATGACACATCATACAAATTGTCAAATGTTTATGATGTCTAAGGTGACCCATAGGATGAAATGGAGTTTGACGCGAGTCTGGCATGCCAAAAAAGTTAATTTTATAAAGGGGAGCTCGATAGGTCTTGAAGCTTCGTATTTTTGAAAAATCGAAGAGATATCATGTGTAACATCCCGCTCTTGCCCGCACTGAACGAACTTATTCTTTTAGGACACTTGATTGCAAGTGATTTGGACTATTATACTATTGGTTGTTCGATATGATTATGAGACATTATGGATTGATGATATGTTATTTTCTTGTATTTACATAGACACGTGCTATTGACTGGGTTCTCCTGAGTGTGCAGGACTTTGGACATTGAGGATGCAGAGGCATCGGTGAGACGCCTTGGACTCTAGATCAAGTCACAGAGTGGATTTTTGGGTTTGAATGTTATTGATGTGACACATGTACATATGGTTAGATGTTATGATGATTGATTACTATTTCTCACATGATTCATTGATGGATGTAGGATGATGATAGTTTTCCGACCAGACGCACATTTGGAGTAGACAGGTCATGCAGGACAACTAGAGAATTCAGGGAGAGGTGTGGCAGTAGCCCTGCCACAACCTACTAGCACTCCCGCCGTGGCTCGAACTGTAGGATAACAATTATCTAGTTCAAGAAGGCCCACGATGCCGTGAGGGAAAACTGTGACAGTCGCTCACGATGATTCTAAGGGGCGCACAATAAGGCAGGGTCCTTATTCCTTAGAGGCCCTTAGTCTCCCACAAGATCACCTAACGAAGTATTGACTAGAGGGGTTTGACATCTACCAAAGTCATTCAAGAGGTGAGTGACACCCTTGGAGCACATAGTGCGTCTTGCAGGGCAAGTCGCGCAAGGAAAACGGAAAGAGGCGAGTGACACCCTTGGAGCACGTAGTGCATCCTGAAGGGAACATCATGCAAGGAAAATGGAAAGAGAGGAGTGGCACCCATGGAGCATGTAGTGTGTCCTGAAGGGAACGTTGTGATTTTAACTCGTAAGTGAATAAACCTAGTACTTAGAAAACTATGCCCCCCGAGGACCTAGATGGCCTTAAAATGAATGATGTGATAAATAAGGTTTAAAACTATTTTCCCTAATAAATAGAAAATGTCGTCTAGCCTAGTGAAATTAAAACCTAGGTCTAATTAGAACATGTTTTAAATAATAATAATAATAATAATAATAATAATAATAAATAAACATGTAACAAGAAGGGGGGGTAAGAAATTCAAACTTATTTATTAAAGTCAAAATTATAATGGAGGATTAAATTTTAAAAAAAGGGGTAAATGGTTGTTTTATCTATACTTGTTAAATTATTTTTTAATTAAAGAGGAAAAAGGGTAAATGGTTCTTTCATCTACACTTGCTAAATTAATTTTTAATTAAAAAAGAAAAAGGGTGAATGGTTGTTTCATCTACACTTGCAAACTTAATTTTTAATTAAAAAAGAAAAAGGGTAAATGGTTGTTTCATCTACACTTGTTAAATTGATTTTTAGTTAAAAAGGAAAAAGGGTAAATCGTTGTTTTATCTACACTTGCTAAATTGATTTTTAGTTAAAAAGGAAAAACAAGGAAACTTAAAGAAAAGGGGAAACGTAAAGAAAAAGTTAAATGTCTAACTTAGTAAGGAATCTTGCCTTGAGAACTTTCTAATTATGAGCTCAACTAGAAATTAAGTAAGACGTAAGTCATTTAAGAAGTGTAAGGGAATTTTGGGGACACAGAGGAGAGTTTTTAGGAATGCTCTTAAGTGGATGAGGGAAATATGAATATTTAATTAATTAATAAAATTGATTTTCTATTGCAACTAAGGGATCGGGTGACATGTGTACGGGGGAGGTCTTCCAAAATTAATTAACTGAAAAAATAAATTTAATGAAAATTTGGGAAACTAATTACTTAAAAAACTCTATAAAAATGATGGAGGAAGAGGAGTATGGATCTAATCTTTTTGCATAACGTCACGCTGTTGAATTTTTACCTTGACTAAACTTTCTCTTGTGGGAATTGGGATACCCATCTCGGGTAACGAGTGGTAGCTCGGCCTTGCAAGGCACGATGGGTGCTAAGAGTTCTCTTGTATTGTGTGCTTGGCTTATTTGCAGCTCGGGGGGCTCAGGGGGAAGAGGAGTACCCCTAGCGTTGGCTAGGAGGTACCGGTGAGGTCACATCAGTTGGAAAGCAGGATCTAGATGGAGCATGCGTGGGATAACAACTTCAGAGCATTCTCATTTGGCTAAGGTATGTTGTTAAATTTGTTACTTGCAATGAAATTTAATTTACGCATGTTATTTTTCGTTGTTCGGTTGAAGATTTCATTTCCATGAGCCTTCTTGCACCTTCTTTCCTACGATATTTGTAATCCCCTTATGCTCGTTGTATTGAATTGATTTCCCATGGAAAACCCAACCTCTTATTGCAATGACTTCTCTGTGTTTGTTTTACTGTTTAATACAAATAAGAATTTTGTTGTATCTTCTATCCATATTCCTTAAGTTATTATTCCATGCCTGAGCAGTCGGCTAGCAGCCGAATCGACAGTCCTCACTACGGTGTTTAAATACCTATAGATTCAAATGCTCTACTTTTCTGTGCATGGATAATAAGTGAAGGATACATTTTTCTCCCAACCATCTATCCCTTACTTATCTCTTTTTTTTTTCTCTTATGATTAATCTCTAATCATTGTGCCTTCTTGTGAATGAGTATCCTTTCGTTTTCGATTGATTCACTGTCGAATGAGTGGTCTCTGCATCTTCTTGTGCTAAGTATCTCTGCATTTTTATTTTATTATCACTGGGCTTTATGTTTGCGATTTCTTGGCATATTACCCAACACTTGATTGGTATAACCTCTACGATTTTATTGATAAATTCCAACACTTTGTTTGGTATCATCTTTGTGATTTTAATGATGAATCTCAGTGCTTGGTTTGGTATTTTGACTACGATTTACATGTATTTACTGCGATGTAATAAATTGACAACGTTTTTAATATGTAGTGATTGCTATTGTAATATATACTGAATGCGATTTTATATACTGTAACAACGTTTTTATTATATATGGATTACGAAATTACCCTAGCAATGTTACGTGGAAGAGAGTTTGTTGATAGAGTTCATACCTTCCTTTTTGTTTACATGCATTTACCACAGCGATTTTATGCTCTGTGTTTTTGGAACGCATTTTATACTCTACGTTTGGATGGCGATATTGTTGGTATTGATTTAAATTCTGGGGAGTTTTAAATTCCTTTAAAAAAAAAATTATTACATAGTGCCCTCATAGTTACACCACTATTTCATAGCCCCTTTTGGCATTTACTCATCATTATCTCATCCATTGTTTTGATTACACAACGATATCTATTTTTCATAGTAATATGTTTGTTAACAACGTACTTTTGAAATCAAATTTAATGGTATTGTGTATAGATCCTGTCAGGAATTACACAACATTCACACTGTGATTTTCGTGGAATATACAGAACAATACATGTACACAATGATATCTTAATGGTATTCACCCATGATAGTTATTTACACAACATTTTGATAGGCTTTAGTGAATAGCGTTTTGACATGGATGTGTTCTGATAGGATATAACGGTCAATTTTTTTTTATAATATAATAGACAACAATATTATAGTATATAATAGAGATCGATCTTGTATTTATTGGGCATGAAAATGATTGTGCATACATGGATGGTTGGAAACAATTTCAATAGACACAATAACCCTTTATACGACAATGAATTACATGCCAACGATATATATATGACTAACTCCTTTATTTAGACAACGGTTATAGTGTTATTCCTTGTCATTCATTTACATTGTTAATTAGCGAATTATGTGATAGTGACTTACATGCCAACGATATATATGATTAACTCTTTTATTTAGACAAAGAATTATAGTGTTATTCCTTGTCATTCCCTTTACATTGTTAATTCGTTTGAGTGGATAGCGATTTAATATCATGGTTAGCGTTTTAAATATTGTTGACAGTGATTCTATTACATAGCAATATTTAATTATCAAATAATTATGGTTATTTACCTAGCGATATCATTATAATTATTAATAGTTTATCAATAGAGTCATCGAGAGACTTGGTAATTTAGACAACAATAACATAGACAACAATATTGAATATTTAATAAGCAGCGTAGATCACTTTTTAATGTTAATTAATTCACTTATTTTAATGGACATTGTATATTTGTTGACAAGCGTAATTTGATTTTGTTAAGTAAATATAATAGTTCACATTGATGATAACATTTATGACAATAGTAAAATTATAATAGTTCACTCCTTCGCACTTAGACATCTTACTTAACAGATAATGGTTTGTGGTTTGTTGGCGAAGTCATTTAATAGCTTGCACAATTTAATTTGAGTGATGTCATCTTGCGTCTTGTCGACTTGTTGCTTTGGTGCATGGGTATAGTCTTCTTGTCAATTCATCGGTCTCCTAGCGCGTTGGATTTAGCTTGGGTTAACGGTCCAGTTATGTTATGTTACACCATGGTTACTGTCACACCTATCGCCTGGTGACAACATGATTCCTGATGAGGGGATCATCACGCACACTAACGGATAGAGGTGAATGATACTGTGTCTGGATTCTGTGCTTCTCGATGTGGGCGTTGTTCATTGTAATTGATGTTGGAACTTGGTTTGCAACTCCTTAACGTGTTTGGTTTTTCACGCCTTAGAGGTTTCGAGTTACTGGTCGTCAAAGTCATTGTGTCAGTTTGGTTGATGTTGTCCTTTAACTTGTAGGCGTCATCTTGCTTGTGTCGGGCGGGTAGTCGTTTATATTTGTCTATTAATTATCGCATGTTTCATCCAGTTGCCTGATGTGATAGTCTCTTAGTCATTGTTTATTGTTTCTTGTTCTGCGTGTGTTGTGTTTGTCATCAAGTTGTGTCATTTAACTATTGTCGTTGTTGCCGCCCTGTTTAAAAAAAAAAAAATTCTTTTGTGTTGCGTTGCATGTAGTCATAATGATGGGGATGTTACATCATGTTATCATCCCGATGGGAAAAGCCGAGAATTTAATCTTGATTTAAGGTAATTCTAATGGATCACTACCAATAGTCAGATATTGAAATGGGTCAAGGTTCCATTGGGGATTAGGGTTCCATTAAAATAATTGAATACAATCTAATTCAGAACTCGTATAATCATGAATTAAATAGTAAATGTACATGGTGATAAGGTGAAATTCAGATTTGGGTTCGAGACAAATAAGAGTAAACTTTGAATGCTAGCTTCAATGATAATGAATATGTCATAAGAGAGAATTATGGTCAAGACGAAGAATATTATGGACTGTGTATATGCATTTCATAGTTGAAGCAGTTAGATAAAGAAATATGGGTTTTCCCATGACACACTTGAGATTTCCATCTTTTTCCATTAATTTGGAGCCTTGCTCTTGAGTTCCCTTTGTGTTCTATTACCAAATGCACATGATCCTCTTTTTCAACATGATTCTTTGAAGACTTGAAATAGCATAAGTATTTGATAAAGAATAGGACCATGTAACCTTGTTACTACAAACACATAAAGAATAATAGTTGTTATGCATGGAAGAAAATATTGGTTAGTATGTTACAAATATTACATTTCCCCCCCTCCTAGTAATAAGTATATGAAAAAGAACTGGGTTTGTTTGAAAATGAGGAAATGAAAAGGAGGAATTACTTATAAGAAATCATCTAAGATATTGGCTTATTATGAACAATCAACTAGTGTACGCAAATGTCATGAAATATGCATGTATTTAATCTCAAATTCTTGAAAACAATCGAATATATTGTGATTATAGTTATGGATATTAAACATAGGAATCCCATTAACATGTGAGAGCTTGAGAATGAATACGAGGAAAACATGTACAAGATACAAAGTAACAATATGCTCTTCATTCAAACCAACCATTCACTTATCCATGATGTAGTGATATGAGTACAAGTCGATGCACAAGAAAATAACATATCCTTAAATTTAAATCCTTTGTAAGTCATAAAACATATTATCAAAGCCTCGCAATGAAATAGGATCAACAAACACCTTTAAATCCATTAAAAACAAATTAATCAAAAAGGTTCAAAAGATGACCTGTCAATTTCATCACAAAAGGATCATAGAAGCATCATCAATCAAAGGTATAATGAAGAACATATGAAGGTACAAGGTCTGAGAGAATATTGGTCATTAAAAACCTCCTCAAATATAAACAATCAACAAAGATACAAACATCTAACCCCTCAAGGTGGATAAAGAATATTCCATAGGCTCATAGTAATGGTGGATTAGGAATTAGAGTTCAAATTTAGTAGGGGGGGACTTTCCTTTTTCTTATAAAATAAAAATGAAAGGGGGGGTGGTGGGCCACAACACATTAACACCCCATTTCTACCAATTGGTCATTGATGATATTGAATCAATTTTGTTTCTTCTAAGGAAAAAATGGTAGGATTCCTCCATCTTCTCTAAAAAATGCCAATGGATGTTGGTTCAACTACCTATTGCAATATAAGTTGGTAACCTAATGATGCTCAACAAGAACATGATATGTACTAGAACCAACAATCACATAATGAAATCCACCTTGAAATTGTATATTCAAACAAATTGAGATAAACCATTGGGATATATTGACCAAATTATCTCTCTCTCTCTCTCTCCCTCTCTTCAAGGAAATCCTTGGGGGATATCCCTCTTCCATGAAATATTAGGATGGAGGTAGTCTCAACCACTAATCACAATATCAATTGGTAACCATGAGGGACATGATGAGATTTTAACTTGTGACTTATTCCCTCGTTATTGTCAATATGCCTTGGAATGATGGTTTGTTATGAACCAATGCCTTGAGAATGATAAAAATTAAATGAATAATAGTCCACTTTGAGGCAAAAACCTTGTTTTACAATATATTTAATTTACAATATGAGATAATATGATCCTAACACTAGGTCTCCTTGGTCTATATATATATATGATATAAAGGGTACAATTATAATGAAAGGGTATAATGAAGGGTTCTAGCCTAAATACAAATATATCAATAGAAATGTAATAGTTCAATATATAGAGCTTAATAAGGGGTTTTGTATTTAACATGGGGCTTTGTCTTGGGATTAAAATGCCCCTCACCTTAAAAAAAGTGTTTTGCTCAACACTTGACTATCTACGTGTGTGTCTACATGAAGAAATAATCTCCCCATGTCGCCTCTTCCACTTATAGTTCTTACACTTGATGAGGTACTCAATAATTGTTTGATTTTGAAACCTCTTAATCCTTGTTTCAAGGATTGTTTATGATTCTAGTATGATTTTCTCTTTTTCATTAATCTCTGGTAAAATAGTTTGGAATGGGATCTTGTCACTGATTACCTTCTTTAATCGAGAAACATGGAATATTGGATATACACATGAATATGTAGGTAACTCCAATTTGTAAACCATAATTCCAATCCTTTGCAACACCTTATACGGACCATAATATTTGGGTGCTAATTTATTGTCCTTATTTTGTTTCTTGAGGGACATTTGTTTATATGGTTGTATCCTAAAAGATAGCTAATCCCCCACTTTAAATTCCCTTTCACTACTATGTTCATCTACATTCTATTTCATCCTACTTTGTGCCACAAACAAGTTGCCCTTCAATAGTTTTAGAACCTCTTGTTGGTGCCCTATGTGATCCTCCACTTCCTGAGCATTTGTATTCCCTTTCAAGGAAGATGTTATTGATGGAGGATTATATCCATAAATTTCCATAAATGGGGACATTCTTGATGAATTATGAAGGATGCATTGTACCACCATTCTGCTAAGGGAAACCACTTGCCTCGTTGTGTCTATTTATCATATGCAAAGAAACAAAGATATCCTTCTAGACATTTATTCACAATCTTAGTTTTCCCATAATATTGAGGATGATAAAATGATTTGTGACCTGATTGATTACCCAAACAAGAAAACAATTCAGTCCAAAATTTTCCATTGAATATTGGGTCTATGTCACTTAAATTTCAAGGATGGTTTTAGGGGCTAAATTTCGCTCGTGGGCTAATTTTCCATGGTTTTTACCAAACAAAGATTCGCTATTCTAAAAATGATTCACCCAAATTCTATAGGATAAAATTATTTTACCTTAAAAATCACCAAAAGTTTATACAAACTATATAAAATCCATATAAATTTGAATATTTTTACGAAAATATCATTAAACATTGTATAGTTGTCATATGAAGCATAATAAGATTCGTCGAGGTTTCTACATTTTAAAATAATTTTCCATCCTTAAAATCATCCTTGCTTACAATAATCTTGGGGACTCCATGTAAATTTTGAGTTGTTTAGATGACTATTGAAACTACTATACTTACTCTAAAAGGATGAGAAAGAGAGAAAAAATGGGCATACTTTGTAAGTCGATCCACTACTACCATGATGACAATATTTTCTTCATAATTGGGTAAACCTATAATAAAATGCATTGAAACTTCTTCCCAATGTTTACTTCATATAACTAATGGTTGTAAGATACCTTCAACATATTGATTGTATCTCACTTATTCTATTTGAATACCACACATTCAAGCACAAAATTGTGAACAATACTTTTAAGAACTTCCCAAAAAAAATTATTCTTGATCATGGAGTAAGTCTTGAAGAACCCTGAATTTCCTTTTATAGGAGAAGTGTTCAATTATAGAAAGACCTTCTATTTGAGTTGATAATTATTACATAAATATAAGCAATTGTGATACCATTTTTGTTGATCTTCTGAAGATAATAATTGAGACAAGGAGTACTTCAAATTATCATGAATTTATTATTAACCCTTTCCAACTGCACAATGTTATCATCATTCCACTCAATTGGCCTTATCTAATTAGTTGGATGGGTATCCTTTAACATCAATATCCACTCTTGTAATAACTATGGAAAGTAACATAAATATTCCTCATGCAAATCAATAAACACATACCTCTACAGATACTAGCACGGTGTATATCGAGAAGTTATGTTATCTTTATGCGCAAACTAGAGTTGCTTTGTCTCCTACCATCTTTTAATATCTTTCTTTGTAGGTTTCCATGGCCTAAACATTCATTTATACCACTGCATATTATTCATTGACATTCTAACCAAATCCCTTCAAGGTTATTCTTTTGAGTTCCATCCAACAACACAACCATTTTTTGGATGTTTGGGATGACCCACATTCTACCTTAGTTCTCCAACAAAACCCTATTCACCATCGTCCCTTATGGTAAACTAGAATGCTACACCACGCAAAACGTTCATAGCACAGTCTCACCCGAGATGGATTATGGGTGATTGCAAGACGCATATGTCTGCAGTCATGGAAGGGATTGGGGGTAGTCCTTTTACTTCTACTTCTACTTTAACATGCATTCCACCATAACATTCACCAAATCTAGTATTTTATCCATTAAATAACATTCATTCAGCATGATGATTCTAGTGCAAGTTGTAAATAAACTCTAACAGATGCATTCATCTAGCCATTCATTCATCATAAGTATGAAAAATCAACACAACACACATAAAGACACCATTTTACAGTGGTTCACCCCCCTAGGCTACGTCCACAAAGATCTTGTAATTTATTTCTTATTATTCATCAAAATAGGTTATGTGTTGCACACATCGCATCATAGTTTTAGTATTGGTGAGGTTGACCAGTGTTGCACCAAGCTCCATAGCTTGCGACCTAACCCTCAAATACATCTCAATACTGACTGCATCTAATCTCCACATCTCTCAACAACAAATATACTTTGACTCAAACTCAAAATTATGCTCAAATCACTTTTCTTATGAACTCATAGGTAATATATGACACCCCTATCTACCTCATACATCTTCTATTTATACAAAAAGGTGGGTAAAAACCCTTACACCATTACTCAAAAACCCTAATTCTAAGTGGAATCCATTTGTCCACTTTTTAACTGTCTTTCACATAGTTGGTCTTCGATCCAACCCTTCCTTGCTTTGACTCATCATTGATCTTCCTTATTTCATGGCGAGCTACTTCCTTTTCCTTCTTGCACATAGATTTATCCTCATTCTCTGGTGTGCGCTACTTCCTTTGGTCCATTTTATTTCTTTGTTTGTTTCACTAAACCCTGAAATTTCCTACTCCAACACCATGAATGTTGCCACACTGGTTACTAGTGAACAAAGAATTCTTGAATGTATATTTGAGGCTATGATCAACTCAAAGTAGGAAGAACAACCATGTTGTAATAATGAATGTGGATAGGTAATCCATATGGTGAGAGGTTGGATGAGTTCCAACACACCATGGAAAGAGTGCCAAGCCTGAAAAGTAATAATCTAAAATCAATGCAAGGTTGCATTGCAAGTGACTGTGACAATGAACATTGACACACTAGTTAAGTTTATATGATGAAATGATTTCTGATAGAGGAGCTTGGTATAGTGAAATAATGCATGAGTAATAAATGGTAAATAATTTTTTTTTATATCATTGAATATATTAATGTGACGCGGATATTATACTGCACAAATTTAGAATTCTTTGTGATGCCATTGTAAATTTGCAATGATAATATCTATGGATGATAAACTAACATTTGTTTTGGTTGTGTAAAAAAAAATTTATAGGAAGGAGGTTCTTGGAAATGGAAATATTGTAAGCCCATGAGGAAGACCAATTCCTGTTGGTTGTAAAGATCCAAAGTGTTATGAAGAGGAAATATCATGCTTGTGAACTCAGGTTCCAATATGGAACAAATCTGAAAATGAAATAAAATGTGGAGTTAAAAATATGTAGCCGATAGATTTGAAATTTGATTGAAGTTGGTAATGGTATCTCACAATTTTTTTAATGCATAACAACACATGTCATTTGAAAATATCTGTCTAGGGAGGATGTATAGTGGCTATCAAATAAGAAAGCATGGAAGAGGACCACTATTGTGGAAAGAGAATATTGTGATAAGTCGTGATTGCCATAAGAATATTGTGTTGTGGTAACATGGACCGAAGGGACAGTTTTGACAGAGCAATCCAGAGGGATTCCTTAACAGAGAAATCTTAGGGGACGCTTCAACTGTAAGACTCAATGAAGTCTTTGAAGCTCTTCTTGTGCAAAAAATTATGGGCATGCAATATGGATCACCCGAGGGATTGTATAGTAGAAAAGGGGATTCCTAAGCCTGAGCCCGAAAGGTGAGTGACCACAAAGAGATTTCGGCATCAGAGGAAAAAATGTATTGCGAAATAATGCATGAGGGAGTGCATAGAGTTCCCTAGTGTTGTCATGGATTGGCACAGGGTTGTCTTACATTCAAAGTTATTGAGTCTCTAGAGCCTAAGGTTGGGTGGAAATGTGAACACCCACAATTATTTGGCTGGCATATCTTGTAAACAAATAAGTATTTCATACATATTGATATAATAGAACCATATATGCCTGTAGGTGTACTATGGATGTATAGGCCATATTAGTGATGCTAATAGTTTTTTTCATTGGCAAACCCTTGTTTTTAAGGGATTATGAAGATGCAAGAATGGTGCAGGCCTTGCACATATAAACATGAATATTTCTATATGTTTGTTCCCCCCATGTGTGCAATAGAATAATTGTTATAGTGTGATGCCTCTAAAGGGAAAAAGTACTTATAAACTAAAAATGTGCAATACCCCTAGGAGGAATGGACAACATGTCATAAGATAGGAATGGGAATGTCTTAGTCCTTGAGAGAGGCCTCTCTGTGGTTCAAAGAGTCTTAATTATACTGTGGAATCCCTATCCTAGTATAGGAAGTTCATAGGACGTGAATCTCCACCTAAAGTGGTGAATTAGGAATGACTTAGCAATTTTTGGAGAAAGGAAAGATCTCCTAAGAGTCTAGTAACTCCCTCAAAGTTGCTTAGAAGACTTCATTGAATGACTAAGTCCAGTTTCAATCTATTAATAGGTATAAAACCCATTTTTGATCCTTCAAGAGTCGTAGACATTGATTCGACACCACAAATAGATCTTCATGACCCTCCATTAGAATAGGCTATGACGCATGTAAAAAGACGAACTCTGAATCAACAAGGACTATCGATCTATCAGAGGAATAACCAGCGAGATTATATTGAACATTATTTGGACTTGATCACCAAAGTATTTAAGTGTATGTTCTTGATGGAACTATGATGGAAAGACGTCAAGAAATAATCTAGACCATTGGTCGAAGTAAGGGTAGATTTGTTTTGGGCCGTTGATTTGGGTGAAGGCTCGACAATATCCTTAGTGACTCATAAAGCATTTTTTTACCTCGGAGGATTGTGGTCGTTGATTTGGCATAGTGTATAGATATGGACCCTTAGTTGGTGTAAGGGAAATATTAGAACTCGATCGTCAACCTCGTGAGATAACATATAATAGTTGTCCAAGGGAGGATATCATTCAGAGTAAGTTTCACTCTCGGACGTGGCCGAAACAAGTGTTCTGTGATGATGTGTGGACTCACCTCAACCAACATGTCAGGACATGGGTGGTGCCAAACGTCATGGATTTTTGACCCTTTTGAGGCAGATTCCTTTGGGTATGATTGTGCCATGTGTAATGCTAGGTGACCGACACACGTGGAAAGAGATGCCTAGGTGGAAGGTACATGGTGGCCTCAGATGCCAGGTGGAAAAAAACTTTAGAGTCTGATGATAAGATTCCTCCTAGAAGTATAACTAGAAACACTCTGACGGGATAACTCTGATAGCCGGACCATAGATCGATGAGTAGTTGGGAAGCGATCTCTATCATACAAATGTGTGGGATAATATGGGAAAGGATAAAGAGGGTAATGATGTCATGGTGACATCTCGATGATATGGATTTATGACTCGACAACCCATATGTCCAAGGGGTGGTATATTTCATACAGGGATAGGGTGGTAGAGTGAAAGTGGGACCCATTTAGATGAGGAGGTCCTTTAGACCCTGGTTTAACCGCAATCGTCAGATATATGGGTAGTATATATGGGGCATTGGTCGAGTGGACAACACATGTGAGATCTAGATTTTTGAGGTTGACATAGCGTTGTCAGAGGTGTGAGCTTAGTGAACGCTAGAGAAGGATAGACCGTCGATGACACAGGCTTCAACAACAAGACGAGAGCCATTGAACTACTGATAGGAGAGAGAGATCTCCACCATTAATTTTATCAAGTTTCATCTGAGGGAGGTTGACGACATGATGACATGAGGGTGCCAGCATGGTAGCCAATGGGGCTAAGTAGTGACAGATGTCACTATGTAATTAGGTGACGAGGAAAGGTGGGTCTTATTAGACAAGAGAGTCCTCCGACCTTTTTTTTATTTTGGATATTTAGATCTACAGGCTAGTGAACCTAGATTGTCGATGCCCAATGTGTCATCATCGAGGTAGAAGGATGGAAAGTTAGATATTAATCGAATAATATCGATGAAAAAATAGATTGACGACACATTGAGATCCATCAGTATCAGTGGGGATGCGATGATGAGACATGGACCGTTTATCCATGCGCAATTTCATTGAAGATCAAGGATGTTAGATGGGAGGGGTGTTAACTCCCATGCACATTGCAGTCATGGACTCACTAAGAGTCATTGGATGAGTAGCTTATGAACCATAGGATCCAGGAAGGGGTCTGATTAATTGTGCGTCGTCGAAACATTTAGTTGGGGGTATTTGCAACCCATGGGAATGAAATTCTCAATGACGACATTAGGTTTCTTTGTGGTTGGAACTATGGGTTGGTGAGCTATATGGAAAGTTCCACGTCAAGGATTTGACATTTCCATGTTAGATGGCATGAGTACTAGAGGGTCACGTGGAGGCTATGTAGCAATGAGGTGGCATTTGGTGAATGAGGGATGAGATATTTGGAAGGCCATAACTTTGAATTCAATATCAGAATTGGGATTACTTACAGTGATTGGAAAGATCTTGACGAGCAAGAGATATTGTTGCCCTCAAGAATACGCTTCAATATGTTTAATAAGAAATGAAATTTTAATACCCCATCCCTCAAAATGTCCTTAGAGGGTTGGGTGTGATACACAAGGGGTCTTCTTTATTTCATTAAAAATACACTAATTCCATGGCCTAAGGCATCAAATTCCACAATAAATTTTTTTTTGAATTCAGGTGTGACTAGGATAGGAGTTGGACAAATAGACTCATTATTTTTTTCAAAATATTTGGTTAAGAGAGGGAACATTGGGCTTTCTATATTTGTTAGTGGCCACCTTTCTAGTACCCATATTGTTTTCCACTTTCCATTCCATATTGAAATCTTACTCTATGGATTTAGGTTCATAGAGATGCACCTCATGTTGAATGTTCTCCTTTAAAGTTCCCATAAAGAGATCTAACGAATTATCCTTTGGAATATTATTTACCCCGAGATTAATATTTTGGAATTGTTGAATGTGCTTTGTAATTGGACCATTTTCTGAATGGAGGGGCGGTCTGTAGCTAGGGTTTCCTTGGCCGCAAACCCCTCATTTCTCTCTTACCTGGGGCCGGGTGCAAAATATTCTATGGCCTCCCCTTCTTTGTAGACCCATTCCTATGGATTTTCTCTCTTTCTTCAGGGCCTTTCTTCCCGATATTTTTATTACGAGGTAGATCCTTCCTCCCCAACGTATGCTCCTCGTTCTAGGATCAGTCTCTCTCTGGTGGATGGCAGCGGTCAACAACTTCATTCATCCTCTCTCCGTGTGTGCTATTTCTTCTTCCTATATATTAGTCAAGCTCGGAAGGTGTTATATGCCCAGATCTATCCCTCTATCGGGTGATTTTGCGAACACAGTGGTTGCTTCTTTCGCTACGAGAAGAAGTTTGTTGTTGGGTGCATCTTTTGGGGCACTGTTAGGGTACCTTGTTTTTAGGTGAAGCTGGAGGATACAATTCGTAATAAATATGGTGGATTTTTCTCCGTGGAAGTGCGAATATGGGGTTGGGTCCTGGGGTGTTTTCTTCCATTTTTTCAACTTTTGGTTTGCGGTTCTTCTCTCGGGTTACTTTGTTTGTTCAAGTTTTGATGTATTCTTATATCCGGCTCCTATTGGTGGATATCCATGTATCCTCTCCTCCGTATTTCACGGTTTTTGCCAGAGCTTAGACGTCTTGTCTTGGGCATGTAGTGTTTTTTTCCGTGCGACACTTTGAGGTCTTGTTGACAGGGCGTGCATTTTCTGGTCTCATGCTTATCGAGGTCTCCATCGATGATTGTTGTCTTTTGGGTTTGTTGTTATGAGGCTTACATACCTCTATGAGATGGTCCTTCCGATCACTTGGGTTTGTTTGAGATTTCATATCTGGGTCTTTATTGTTTTGAGCTCTCTTGTTTGGGTTTTTTTTTACCAGCCCAGTGGGGGTTTATTACCCAGTTTATTCTTGTACTTTTTACTTTTTGGCATCCCAACCAATTATTTTTCCCCTTGGGATCATTATACCCATGCTTAGGTGGTGCTATATGCACCTATAGAATGTAATTTTGGTTCTCTCTGGATGAATAGAATTATGCCTTTTTCCGAGGAAGAAAAAAATTGGACCATTTTTCTAAAGGTTTATAAATTGACTAAAGAATGTATTTCTCTTAATATCCCCATAATGTACTATCAATTCATCCGTAAAAATGAACCAAGTGATACGATAATCATTTTTTTCTTTCACAAAGCCATTGATACCAAACATAATGATTATTTTATAAATACAAGACTACAATAATTATCTTTTATAATCTTGGAACGTGGTGTAGATCAAAGAATTGATCCATCTAGAATAGACCTATTACAAAATCTTTACCATCAAAATTCCTCATATCAATCTATTAAATGAAGTAGTTCCATGGTGATAAATTGAATCCCTAATGATGTGGATCTTGGAGTAATGAATGATCATGATTCCGAGATTCATTAGTTGTTCTCTCCAAATGTGATGAAATACTCCCCATATGTGATTAAGTCTCAACAAACGTGTTCTCGTTATTTTCATTATTATCTTGGATCTCCATATCCAAATTAGGGATCCTCTGTAAGATAATGGTTTCTATGGAATTCATGGGTTTTTATATTTTTTGTATTTCTTCCATGTTTTCTTCCATGGATTTTTTTATTTCTTCCTTATTTTCATCCATATTCTTTTTCATTTTATTTTCCATTTTCTTTTTAATACATTTTTCAAAACTTGATAAACCCACTAGTTTCAACATACTACCGCTCAATTCATCAACTTGGTTCTTTAATTGGGATAGTTTTTTTTGAAATCTTCATTTTCTTTCAATATCCTGTGTGATCTTTCTAGAGATTTACTATGAGTATTAATTATTGAAGTACCCATTGCCATTTGAGAAAATAATAATACTTATATTTTTCCTATTTATTTAAATATGTCACAGAACATATTTTTTTTTTTTTTAAATGAGCTTGCTAACTATAGACAAAGCTCTTAAAATCACTAGAAAATAACTTGTGCAAAAATGGTAATTTTCACAAGCAATATATCATAAACTATAATGAGTCAAATTATGAAAAAATTTCCACATGTAATTCAGTGTGTCTTCTCATGATTATGAAAATTTGAGAGTCTAAATATTCACTAAAAAATGTTACATTGAAAGTGTCAAGATGACTCTTTTAAAATTGATTTCAAGATTAGTCACAAACCTTGTCTTGCATGGACTACTTTTATGAAAGTATAGTGAACTAGAACTTGAAATTTTTACCACATATACTATGACATTTCTCCTTAGTCTCCAAAAAA
>ML796329.1:464185-484357 GCA_009831015.1 Picea engelmannii | reverse complement strand
GGGGATAGCCCCCCCAGACCCCGCAGAGGGGGTACCCCCCTCTGCACTCCCTCGCATGGAAGAGTGTACACACTTCTGGGGTGTAAATACTTCATGGGGTATAAACACAGCTGAAAGCAAGGACCTCTGAATTAGGAAGATAATCAGGCTCCACAACCAACATTACAGAGGCATGTGATCAATGTGGATGATCATTTTCTTCCCAAAAATGTAATGCTTTCACTGTCAACATGTCTGCACAATGGAGTACATATCTTTGTCATAAGTGGGGTATATTCAAACAACTTCTTATATATTTTCATTGTGATAAGCTACCAAATTTTGATGCTGAGTGATGACTGCACCAATAGCATAATCCAAATCATTTATCTCAATCTCAAATGGTTGTTGTAGGTTTGGAAGAATGAGGACTGGTGTTGAGCAGAGGCAGAATTTCAAATCCTCGAATGATTTCTGTTGAGGCGTAGACCATGCAAAGTTAGTCTTCACACCACCCTTGGTCACTTGGATTAGGGACCAAGCAATATGAGAGAACCCCATAACAAACCGTTGTTAGAATTTGGTGAGCCACAAGAATTTGCGAAGCTCAGTCATTTACTTCAGGGCCAACCAATAGTGGATGAATTAGATCTTGGTTGGATCCACATGTACACCCTACTCCTTCACAATGTATCCCAAATATTGGATTCTCTACATGTTGAAGGAACACTTATCCAAATTGGCATATAGGTTGTGTTGTCTCAATGTCCCCAATACTTCTTGAATATGTTCCAAATGTTCCTCCCAAGTTTTTTTGAAGACGAGGATTTCATCCAAATACAACCACAACAGATTTTGTGAATGGTCATAATATATCATCCATAATGTAAATGAATGTGGTCGGGGAATTATTCAAGTTGAAAGGCATGACCAAACACTCAAATAGGTCTTCTTTAGAATTGAAGGTTGTCTTCCACACATCAATTTTCTCAATAAACACCTAGTGGTAGATTGACTTCATATCAATATTACTGTAAAACTTAGCTCCCTTCAGTTGATCAAGAAGATCATCAATCTAGTGAATTGGGTATCGGTTCTTGACTGTGATTTTTTCAATACTCTGTAATCAATACAAAATCACCATGTCCTATACTTCTTCTATACCAAAACAATTGGGCTCTTGCAAGGTCAAGAGCTTGGAATGATGTGGGCCTTTAAAATAATCTCTTTGATCTGGAATTCGATTTCTTCATTCTCCATAACAGAACATCTGTATACATGGATGTTAGGAAGAGGAACATCGAGTGTCAGATAAATGGAGTGGTTTACTTCACAATGCACAGGAACCCTAGTAGGAGAGGAAAATATGTCTTTGTATGTCTTTACTATTCCATCCACAAGATGTTGGGTAGAGAGACCTCATGCAAAGGTTTTGGTGGTTGTAGTGACCTTCCTTTTACCTTCCAATCGAACTATACAGAGAACAAATATCCCAGTATAAGAGACCACCTTTCTTCACTACTTCACATTGATCAAAGAGACCACAATGTTTGGGAGTGCCTTCAGTACCCTGTAGATTTGATATCCCAAAGTAATAATGAAACTACGAGGCATAGATTCATAAACATCATGATTCTTCCACGTATATGGTTTCCTAGAAAAAAATAACAAACTTTAATGGGGGAAACATCACACAATACCTCATCTTTGAAGGGTTTGATGTCATAGTGGAGGAGACATTGTTGGTTGACGCAGATGTCCCATCCCTGGCTAAGCCAACTGATGGTGTATGGATGAGGATGCAACATCATTTTTAGGTTAAACCTATCATAATATCAAGTTCTTATGGCTACCACTATCAACAATGAAATGTAGTGGGGTTCCCTTCAACCACATTTGTGAGTGGAAAAGGTGCTTCCCTTCTTCAGGCTCCTTGGTTCCTCTTGTTGGAATTTTTTGGTAGCAATGGTGAAACTGGGTTTTTCATCAATGATCTGTATTCCCTTTTCCAATTTTTAATCAGATTTTGAGTCATCATATGACACTGGGGCTTTCGTCTCAGCCAACAATGATTGTTTAGAGAGACATTCATTAGTATTGTGTCAAGGGATTTTGTGGAACTCGCACCATATTCCAATGTCCTTCTTTGACTTTCCATTACCCTTCTTTGTTGGTGGTTGCGATAATTATCATGTGTTTGGCCATCCTTATTATGTTCTTTTTCTTGAGATTTAGGGCCACACTTACCATACTTTGGATGTTGTGTATTTTCATATATGAACTCCCACTTGTTATGTTTCTTGAATTTCTGCTCGAATTTGACAACATATCGGTAAGCGACTCCCAATGATGAGATGTCCATAAACTCCATTTTGGTTTGGATGTACCTATGTAGAGCCCTACAATATTTTAGGACCATATTTCACTCATATTCTTTGATACCCATCTTAGTGTGCAAGGTATGGAAATTATTGGTGAGCTTTGACATTGTTTGCCCCTTCTCTTGTTCCAATAGGGTAATATAGTTCCTTGAGGGAATCAACAAAAGCCTCCCAAGTGGGTCTTGGATGAAAAATTATAGACTCATCCTCGACATGTTTATCACAGTAAGTCTCCCACCAATATCTGGCATGGGGAAGGGCCTTAAGGAGCACGAAGGTGATCTTTTAATTGTTGGAAAAATTATGGATAAAGAAGTGTGTATAGCCTGTGGATCTTTTCACAAGGGGTGTATAGCCTGTGTTTCTTGATGGTTGGCTTGGCAATAGCACAAGAAGTGCAGTATATGACGTACTTGCGAACATCTTGTCAAAGCTTCATCCAATGAAAATGATTTTGTATTACTTCCACTGTCTTTTATACACCAAAATGTCACACTTCCCATCTGTAATGAGCTTCCTAGATCATCTTTGCACGCTCGCTTGAAGGGCCACAAAGATGGCTCATATGGAATAACAATCCATCTCGAAGATGAAAGTCAAGAACTCTTTTTCCTGCGCTCAATGTTTGATATGGAATATAAAAATCATAGTCGTTATTGTATAATTGTGTCCATCCAAATGTCTCATGTCCACAGGAGTTAAGAATAATGGTTAGTACTGCAACCGGGGGTCGACTGAGGAAATGTGAAATATGGTTGGTGCTACACTTCTTATACTTGATATTCAAGTGGAATTTCTGCAGGTACGTTGACCACTTCTGATGGCAGTCATTTTGTAACTTTCCATGTGTTTGCATGAATTACAAAGACACATGATCAATGTGGATGATCATTTCCTTCCTTAGAATGTAATTCGTCCACTGTCAACATGTCTACACAATGGAGTACATGTCTTTGTCATAGGTGGAGTGTATTCAAACAACTTCATCTATATTTTCATTGTGATAAGCTACCGAATTTTGATGATGAGTGATGACTGTACCAATAGAATAATACAAATAATCTATCTCAATCTCAAATGGTTGTTGCAGGTTTGGAAGAATGAGGCGTGGTGTTGAGCAGAGGCAAAATTTCAAATCCTCAAATGATTTCTGTTGGGGCATAGACCATGCAAAGTTGGTCTTCACGCCACCATTGATTACTTGGATTAGGGACCAAGCAATATGAGAGAACCCCATCACAAACCGTTGGTAGAAGTTGGTGATCCCCAAGAAGCTGCGAAGCTCAGTCATTTTCTTCAGGGCCAACCAATAGTGGATGAATTAGATCTTAGTTGGATCCACATGTACACCTTTCTCCTTCACTATGTATCCCAAGTATTGGATTCTCTACATGTTGAAGGAACACTTATCCAAATTGGCATATAACTTGTGTTGTCTCAATGTCCCCAATACTTCTTGAATATGCTCCAAATCTTCCTCCCAAGTTTTTTTGAAGATGTGGATTTCATCCAAATACAACCACAAAGGAGTTTGTGAATGGTCGTAATATATCATCCATAATCTGAATGAATGTGGTCGGGGAATTAGTCAAGTCGAAAGGCATGACCAAACACTCAAATAGGTCTTCTTTAGACTTGAAGGTTGTCTTCCACACATTAGTTTTCTCAATAAAGACCTAGTGGTAGATTGACTTCATATCAATATTATCTTAAAACTTGGATCCCTTCAGTTGATCAAGAAGATCATCAATCCGGTGAATTGGATATCAGTTCTTCACTCTGATTTTTTTCAATGCTCTATAATCAATAAAAAGTCACCATGTCCTATACTTCTTTTATACCAGAACAATTGGGCTCTTGCAAGGTGAGGAGCTTGGTATGATGTGTCCCTTTAAAATAAGCTCTTGAATCTGGCATTTGATTTCTTCATTCTCCATAACAGAACATATGTATACATGGATGTTAGGAAGAGGAACATCGAGTGTCAGATAAATGGAGTGCTTTACTTGACAATGCATAGGAACCCTAGTAGGAGAGGAAACTATGTATTTGTATGTCTCTACTATTCCATCCACCTATTGTTGGGTAGAGAGACCTCATGCAAAGGTTTTGGTGGTTGTAGTGACCTTCCTCTTACCTTCCAATCAAACTATACAGAGAACAAATCTCCCAATCTAAGAGACCACCTTTCTTCACTACTTCACACTGATCAAAGAGACCGCAATGTTTGGGAGTACCTTCGGTACCCTGTAGATTTGATATCCCAAAGTAATAATGAAACTACGAGGCATAGATTCATAGACATCATGACACTTACACGTATATGGTTTTCCTAGAAAAAAATCACAAATTTTAATGGGGGAAACATCACACAATACCTCATCTTTGAAGGGTTTGATGTCGTAGTGGAGGATACATTGTTGGTTGACACAGATGTCCCATCCTTGGCTAAGCCAACCGATGGTGTATGGATGAGGATGCAACATCATTTTTAGGTTAAACCTATGCTAATATCAAGTTATTATGGCTACCACTATCAACAATGAAATGTATTGGGGTTCCCTTCAACAACATTTGTGAGTGGAAAAGGTGCTCCCCTTCTTCAGGCTCCTTTGGTTCCTCTTGCTGGAATTTTGTGGTAGTAATGGTGACATTGGGTTCTTCATCAATGATCTGTATTCCCTTTTCCAAATTTTAATCAGATTTTGAGTCATCATATGACCTTGAGGCTTTAGTCTCAACCAACAACGACTGTTTAGAGAGACATTCATCAATATTGTGCCAAGGGATTTTGTGGAACTCACACCATATTCCAGTGTCCTTCTTCAACTTTCCATTACCCTTCTTTTTTGGTGGCTTGCGATAATTATCATGTGTTTAGCCATCCTTATTATGTCCTTTTTCCTGAGAGTTAGTGCCACACTTACCATACTTTGGATGTTGTGTATTTTCATATCTGAACTCCCACTTGTTATGTTTCTTGAATTTTTGCTCGAATTTGACAGCATATCGGTAAGAGACTCCCAATGATGATATGTCCATAAACTCCATTTTGGTTTGGATGTACCTATGCAGAGCCCTACAATATTTTAGGACCGTATTTCACTCATAGTCTTTGATACCCATCTTAGTGTGAAAGGTATGGAAATTATTGGTGAGACCTGACACTGTTTGGTCCTTCTCTTGTTCCAATAGGGTAATATTGTTCCTTGAGGGAATCAACAAAAGCCTCCCAAGTGGGTCTTGGCTGAAAAATTATAGACTCATCCTCAACATGTTTATCAAAATAAGTCTCCCACCAATCTCTGACATGGGGAAGGGCCTTAAGGAGCACAAAGGTGATATTTTCACTATTGGAAAAATTATGGATAAAGAAGTAACCCTCTAGCATATTTAACCATTTTTCTAAAGCGACAATGTATATCTGGCCTTCAAATAAAGGAATATCAAATTTAAATTGTCCCTTGAAGGGCGTCTCACCTCCGAAGTGACTGCTAGTTGAAGGTGCCTCCATTTTTTTCAGCAGTCGTCGAAGGATCTGGGAGAAAAATTATCCATCATCCGACTCCTCTATCGCATGAGGGATTCCTATATCAATAGTTTCAAAGGATATCCTATCCTGTCATCCCTCTTTTATTCCACCATGGAAGGTCACTTTAGTGTGAGAAAGCACTTTTCCTCAAGAGAAACAAGATTGAGACTCAACTCTCTATACCCTGACCTCATTGGGGACATGCACTAAGAATGACAAGGAGGAGACTTCTCTAATACCACTGATCTTGTAAAGACCTATCTAACAGAACCTAAAATTCATAAATTTAAACATAAAATTTCTATCATAATTCCTTTACGGTTCTATATTCAGCAAAATAACAGTTCATGGTTCAACAAAATTCAAAATGAGAAGCATGATATAAATAACATATTGAATAACATACACAACATAGTAAAATAATGAACCATCATAACGATAATGAACATGCCATAATAATGAACACAAATAACTCTTAAGTGATGTTGTTTCCCCAACTTTGTATGTCCAAGATGAAGATGAAACTCTGCCCAAGCTACTTTGCCCAAGCTCTGCCCAAAACTGAATCTTTTCCTCCCAGCCAACTAGGAACAGAGCCTCTCCGGCTCCCTATCTCCAGGATTCTGTAAGGATTCTTGGCCCCCGAGCCCAAAACTCCCAGCAACAGGTGCTCCCCCATAACAATCCACCAAACTCCAACAAGTTCCTCAAGCAAAACTAGTAGTACAATCCTCTAGCAAGCTCCTCTAGCCCAAACCAACAATACAATCCTCTCCTATGAAAATGATGCTCACCCAAAAACCCAAAAGACCCTCCTTGAGTTTTTTTCCCTTCTCTTATACTCCTTTCCCCCTCTCTCATTCACCGCCTTCTACCTTCATTAAGTCTCACCCACCTTATCTCTCCATTAAGTGTCATCGACTTTATCCCCTTTCTCTTTAATGGTTCCATCATTCGATACATTAAGTCTCCATTTAATAAATTAATAATGCAGGTTATTAAGTCTCCAGGTTTCAGAGGATACACTGTGGGAAATGCCTCCACCCCTCCTAACAGGACTAGGGTCCACACCCTACAATGGAATATACAGTGGCAACATGTTGCTGGGAGTTTTGTCACTGTTTATTCAGTTTTGGGCAGTATCACCACCTAAAATCCTACACAGGTCCACATATCATAGCAATGCATCCAAACTAATATAATTTCACATACAAAGATTCATACCATATTGTTTCTCGGTCAGTGGTCATGACATCCACTTTCATTATCATTATCCTTTGGCTATTTCATAGCCCAATGACCTGCAGATTAGTTTGTAACACAACTCATACATATATATGCATTATCATCATGTAACATACAACCATAATTTCAATTCGGTATCCACGTACCAACAAATTTAACATAAAAATTTTCAAGTTAGAAATAAATCTCTTAATATCCCCATAATTCAATTAATGTTACCCATTCATATAATTATCATTTACATAATAGATTGCATCATATCCATCATTATTCAAATAACATTTAAACCTTCATAGGATTCACATTCACATAGTATATCGCATCATATCCATCATCATCAATAACATTTAAACATTCATAGAATTTACATTCACATAGTAGATCGCATCATATCCATCATCATTAAAATAACATTTAAACATTCATACAGGTTTCTACGTCTTAAAAGTTCAAGTGCATCATTAATAGTTTCACTGTGAATAGAAAATAAAGGTGATTAGGCCTCAAGTAATCCTAGATGTCTAAGTCAAAAGGTGGTGTTACATACACCCAAACTTCGAGAACATATTTTCGAGGTGGTAAAAAAAAAGTGAGGGATAATCTAGTCGTAACGTCTCGAAATCCTCCCAAGTAGCAGATCCTGGACTAAACTTGTCCCACTAGACCTTAAATTGGTCTACCAGATGGTTCCTAAGCTGTCAGACTCTATGGTCCAATATGCGTAATGGTTCTACCGTGAGGGTTCCCACGTCTGATACCTGCAATTCCTTCCAATTTAGTTTATGTGATTCATTAGCAACATAATGACACAGAACATATACATGAAAACCATTATGAGTTTTATGCAAGTGGGGTGGAAGTACGAGACGATAGGCAACGGGTCCAATTTTCTCTTGGATTCTGATCGTTCTGATAAATCAAGGTGACAACTTTGTCCCCTTCCCAAACCATATGGTACTCTTATTAGGCCTGATACAAATAAAAACCTGATCTCCCACTTTATAACTTCAGTCAGTCCTGTGTGCATCCACATAACTTTTTTCCCCATCCTGTGCTTCCTTTAGTCTCTGCCTAATTTGAATAACCTATTCCTCCATCTCTTGAATCAATTCTGGCCCAACTATTACTCATTCTTCTAACTTCTCCCAACTCAACGGTGTTCTGCATGGCCTTCCATACAGAGATTCATAGGGTGGAATTCCGATGGAGCTATGAAAATTGTTAATGTAGGCAAAATCTACCAATTCTAGGTACTTCTCCCAATGGGTTTGATTATCCATAACATACATCCTAATCATGTCTTCCATAACCTAATTTACTCTCTTGGTTTTCCCATCTATTTCGGGATGATAAGTTGTGCTTAAGTTCAACTGAGTCCCCAACGCTGACTACAAACTTGTCCAAAACCTAGAAGTGAATCTGAAGTCCCTATCTGAAATGATCTTCTTAGGTATCATGTGCAAACAAATGACCTCACTTACAAACATGCGTGCCACATCAGTGACATCATAAGTGTCTCTAATCGGAATAAAATGAGCACTCTTGGTCAACTTATTAACTATCACAAGGATGACATTGTGTCTATGAGATGTGAGTGGCAACCCCACAACAAAATACATAGAAATGACTTCCCACTTGGACATAGGAACATCATGTGGTTGTAGGAGTCCTGTCGGGTGATGGTGGTTATCTTTCACTTGTTGACACTCTAGGCACTTGGCGACAAAATGGACTACATTGCGCTTCATGCCTACCCAAAAGAAGAGCTTCCTCATGTCTGCATACATTTTCTTCACACCCGGATGTGCACAATAAAGTGCTCTATGGGCTTCCTTCAATAAGATGCTTTGAATATCCCCACCTTCAGGGATGTACATCCTTCCTCGATATCCTAATAGTTTGTCTTCTTACAGACTATATCCTTCATACTTTGGATCTAATTGCCTCCCATTCTGGAGATTTGAGGTAACCTTGAAATACCAATTGTCTCCAAGGAGTTGCATCAACACACGTTCCCTTAGATTGACTTTTAAGGGTACCAAGGAGAAGACACATGGTCTCCTACTCAAGGCATCCACGACCACATTCTCTTTTCCCTTGATATATGAAATACCAAAATCATACTTACTCATGAACTCACTCCATCGCCTTTTCTTGGCATTCAGATCCCTTTGAGTGAAGAGATGTTTTAAACTTTGATGGTCTGTTTTGAGCTCAAATTTTTTCCCTACTAGATAGTGCCTCTAAAATTTCATATCTAGCATTACAACTACCAACTCTAAATCATGAGTAGCGTAAATGTCCTTGTGTTTCTTCAACTTCCTTGACGCATAAGCTATCACTCCTCCATCTTGCATTAGCACGACACCCAACCCTTGCTTCAAGGTATCCATGCAGAATGTGAAGTCCTTTTCCATATCTGGCACTCGTAGAATTGGTGCACTAGTTAGTAATCTTTTAAGCTCGATGAATGCACTATGACATTCTTCTGTCCATTCATACATGACCCCCTATGGGTTTCACTATTTTAGAGAACCCTTCCACAAATATCCGATAATAACCTGCTAGCCCCATGAAGCTTCTTACCTCATGAGAATTTTTCGACACTGGCCATTCCATAATGGCCTTTACCCTTTATGGGTCCACAGAGATTCCTTCACCGGAAATGATATGACCTAAAATATTGAATTTATTTCTGGAAGAAGGAACACTTTGACAACTTCCAATACAATTTGTTCTCTTTAAGGCAGGACAACACCACTCATAAGTGTTCCTCATGTTCTCTTTCATTTTTGGAATAGATGAGGATATCATCTAAAAAGACTTGTACAAAGCGGTCTAAGTACTTCAGTAATACACCATTCATGAGGCTCATGAATACTATTGGTGCATTGGTCAATCTGAAAGGTACTACGATGAATTCGTAATGCCCAAACCAAGTTCGAAAGGAAATTTTAGGAATATCGCCCTCCTTAATCCTTAATTGATGATACTCTGATCACAAATCAATTTTTGAGAATACCACTGCTCCTTTCATTTGATCAAAGAGATCATCTATCTGTGGCATTGGGTACCTATTTTTCACTGTAGCACGATTCAAGTCCCTGTAATCTATAAACAATCATAAGGAACCATCCTTCTTCTTCACAAAAATTGTTGGTGCACCCCAAGGTGAGACACTAGGCCTTATTAGCCCTAAGTCGAGTATCTCTTTCAACTGCATCTGCAACTCACAAAGTTCTGGAACTATCATCTGATACAGAGTCTTGGAAATTGGTTATGCACCAGGTTTTAGCTCAATAGTAAAATCAAGCTCCCTCTCAGGAGGTAACCCTGGTAACTCATTCGGAAAAACATCTTTAAACTCTGACAATACTAGGTACTGATCCAAGGAGGGTCCTTTCCTTTCACTCACTGCTTCCACTACATAAAGTCGACACCCTTGCCTCATGCACCGCTTAACCTTCATAGTTGAGATAAAGAATAGAGACACCTTTCTTCGTACACTATGGATCTCTACTAGCCTTCCTTCATCATCAACACAAAGCACCCTTTTTGCGAAACAATCTACCAGAGCTCGTTGTGCTTCTAACCAATCCATTCCAATGATTAGTTCATACGTCCCGAGAGTAATGATGTATACCTTCAACCTAGTAGTACACACTCCTAGGTCTATTAGACAATTATCAACGCTAGGTCCTACCGCTTGTTTTTCCCCCGAAGCCATCTCGACTTGTTTAAAGTCATCGTGCTTGTAGGCTGTCAACCCACTCTTTTCTAATGCAAGCGATGAAATGAAACTATCTGTAGCACCAGAATCAAATATAATTCTAACATTGATATGATTTAGCGTACCTGACAACTCCACCACTATGGATTGATGTTTTTCCTAGTGATTATTAACCACTGCATAAATATGGTGGTTGCTACTTACTCTTCCCATCGGAGCCTTTCCTTCTCTATGCACAAATATTGATTGTAACTCTAGGCAGTCACGCTAGTAATGGGGTCCTCCACAACCCCAAAATGTAGCATGAGATTGAACCTGCACACTGCTCTGTGACTGTCTCTGAAATGAGTTCCTTCCCCTGGAACCGCTGCCCCTACTATCTGCTCCCTGCGAAGGTCATGAACCTGCCTGGGTCGTTGGTGATGAATGGGATGCTGCACTCTCTGCCATTGAAATACCTGTGGAAACTGTCCTTGGCGCAACTCTATTACCATAAGGAGGTGGTCTAGAGCTCCCTCCCCTGGAGAAGGTCCTAGAGGCCTTCTCCACGAATCCAAGATGATGTGGAAAGGTCGATCTCATAACTCTGTTTAGGCTCATGTGTTCCTTAGTAGAACATGCATTTTTGATTGCTTCCACTACTGAAGACGGTTTCCACATCTGCACCATGGCCCTTATCTTAGTGTTTAACCCATAGACAAAGCATTCTACTTGTCGTTGATCATTATCCATGTATGAAACATATTTCACCAGCTCCATGAACCTGATCTCATACTCTTCCACAGTCTTGTTTCCTTGTACTAGAGCATGAAATTCTCCCACTTGTTGTTCCTCATAGTAAGTTGGTAGATATTTCATTCAGAACCTCTCCTAAAAAAGTTCCCAAGAGACGATGTCCAGGGTAAGGTGCAATTGCCTCTCTAGGTTTCCCCACTAGTTGAAGGCACTATCCCTTAACTAAAAGATTGTTATTTTCACCTTTGATGTGGAAGAATAGTCTCTTAAGGTGAAACATCATTTCATTCCTTCCAACCATGCCTCTACGCGTTCACTGGCACGACCCCTGGCAAACTCTGGAAGCTTAATATTTTGAATTTCTCTAGTGATGTCTTCGGGTGGAGGCCCTCCCCCTGAATCCCTCGATGCTTCAGGATTACCCATTCCAGACGGTGGGGGATCCACTTCGATCCCTACTGGATGAGGCCCCTTTAAAGTCTCATTAATGGCCTCCAAAGAGCACAGAATGAGGGCTAATTCAGGCGATGGTGGTGGCGGCGTTGGTGGTCCCTGTGATGATGCCCCTCTGCCTCGATTTCCTCTAGTCCTAACCATCCTGTATAATTGAATCTGCATCAACCAAAAATTTTTCAGGGAGAGTCTAGGGCAGTTCACATTTGCGCAACTTAAAATTGAAAACAGGGTTAGGCGTAAGTTTTTTTTTACTTGTCTATAAATAGACATTACTCTCTTTAGGGGAAGTGGCTAGGTTAGGGTTAAAGAATCTAAGCTCAGTGTCTTAACCTAAGTAAACTACTATCTCTCTCCCCTTGCTAGCTATACTATCACTATACCACACTCACCAATTTCTCTAACTTAACTTCTTAGCTCACATGAAGCCCCCTCCCCCTTGTAGACAAATGCACAATTTCACATGTCAGCCAACTATACATGTGGATTACTTGGGGCTTTGTTCAAGCAGATGGTAGTTGCCAATGTTGCTCCAAATATTTTCACCCTTAACATAATGATCAAAGGCTACTCAAAGTCCTTTTGCCTGAATGATGTTCTCAGAATTTTCCATCAGATGGAGTTGTATTGTTGCACTCCCAATGCACACACTTTCAACTAATTGATCAGAGGACTATGTTTGCAGAGTAGGACTCACAATGCCATTCTTATTTACCGGGATATGATTGGTAGAGGGAACGTGATCTTTGAACATAATTAATCATTAACATTAATTAATTAGTCTTCTATTAATCACACATTAACATTAATTAACCCCTTAATCAAGTGAAATAATTCAATTTTTTTTTATTTTTTTTAAACTTATTTAAAAACAAAATACCTAATTAAATTAATTAAAACTATTTATTTTAAACAATTATAATTAAAATGATCAAAATTTTAAAATAATTAAATTAAAACAATTAAATTAAAACAATTAAAATTAAATTAAAATAATTACATTTGAAATACTATATATATAAAAAACAAATCGACATTGTGGGTCCTCGCATGAGGCCCACGTGCCCCCTCCCTCTTGTCTCGCTTGTCCAATCCAAAATAAAAATAAAATAATAGCGAAATAATAATAAAATAAAACTACACAAACCCTAAACAAACCCAAACCCTAACTTTACTCCTACAATTTCTAATTCCAACACACATGTTTTTTTTTTATATATTTTTTTCCTATTCTTGCCTCGCTCCGCCCATGGTCTCTCTCTCATGGATTCTCCTTTGTTGGGCACTTAATGGCTCCTGGCTTGGGTACTGGTGGCGGTGGCTACCATTGAAGTGTTTTCACAGAGGAAAACACCGCGATTCGAACCTGGAGAAAATGTAGTCTCTGAGCATCTCTGTCACCGATGGCGATCAACAAGGGAGGCAACGACACCTCTTTCATCTTGGGTGCTCCGTCGCTCCAAGGGTTGGGATTGTGCCAGGAAGAGTCGAGGTAGCTCATGGGTAGAGTGCAAGGCTCTTATCATTCTGGGTAGTTCCCGCGCCTGTACAATAATGAAGGGAAGGCGTCTGATAGTTATATGGCTACATGTGGCAGTAATTTCGGTAGTGTGGATATTTATATGGTAGATAGTTTCACAGAGGTTGTGGGTTTCAATCTAGCTGCTTCAATGAGACATGGTGATAGACGAGCTTGACACTTGCGCTTGGTACTAGTAGCAACACTTGGGCACGTTGGTGATGGGATTCCATCCCAAGCTTTGGCCTAGCTATCGATTGCTGGAACATGGAAGGTGCATTGGTAGAGGATCATTCCTCAAGGCTTGGGATTTGTCATAGGTCGTTGGAATTTGATATCAGACATGTAGTGTAAAGATAGGGCTTCCTCCTCATCGTCTGGGACTTAGTCTTGGGCGCCTTGTGTATTGGTTTTATGTGTTTTATGTGTTGCAGACTGTGGGCAGTGAGGATAGCATGTAAGGGGGAATGTTGTTGCTGAGCAGGTCTCATGGAGCGGAAGCTAGGCCTGCTGCTATATTTTTATTTATTTATATTTTTTTTGTTTAAAAAAAAACCTTTTGTGTTGTGTATGCTGCTATTTTATTTATTATTATTATTATTTTTCTTTATAACCTGTCCATTTCTATGAATTTTTTGTCTAAGAGGGAATGCATCAGATTGCTTGAAACTTGTTGAATGGTACGACTGTACAGGGTATGGAAATGCTAAAATGTTCTCAAGACTGGAACTCATTTAGAAGCTATTGGTCTTTTTTTCAGCCTATCTTTAGCTTTTACTATACTATATTAGCAAATTTCTTGGATACGTTTCTTAATACAGGAAAAATTTCCATATTGACATATTCTTCAATTTATATTGTTTCAATATCTTTAAAAAAAAAAATCTAGATTTATTGATTTCAACAGATCATTTCACTTCTTGCATAAGATTTGGCTTGATATATCTGATTTCTCTTCTTTTTGTATTTTCCATTTAATGTCTCTATTTTGGGAAACCCTATAGATTTCATGGCAACTGATGGCTTCTGACCTTGTGCATTAATGAGTATTGTTACATTAGTCCCAAGGGTTATTGGTCTTATGTTTTGTTGTTTTTTTTTTTGAGTTTGCTTCTAGCCGTGAATGTATTGATTCTTTCTTTTGTCTTTCTCCATATTTTAAATGGACTGGCCTATTGGTTTTAGGTATGTTTCCTAATCTATGTTTCAACTTTTAGTTGCAATCCACCATTATTTTGTCCTCTTTGATGGCAGATTGTTTGGGCTTGGACTAATCCTCACAGAAGCACCGTTCACACTCTATTTTGATCTTGTTGCTTTGATTATGTGACAGCCAAGCCTACATGTGATACCCTTCAAATCTTGTTCTATGTGTAACCCACTAAGGGAATACTATTAAAAGACTTGAAATGCACTTATCAATATTTTGTTCAATTTGAGTTTTAGCAACGTTTGTAATACATCGTATGTATTGAATTCTAATGTTTATGTGGTCAGGGTATGACATTTTCCCTTAGACTGTAATGAATATACAAGAGCTCTAATAATGCAGCAGGTGCGGTATAACCTGAATTGTATTTAATTGTGCATATATGGCAGTTATAGGCCTTTTAGACATTACTTTTCTGTTACTATTCAGTTAGTTAATGTTGATTGTAACAACCCAAATTGGCACAAAGAAACATTTTTGTTGTGGGTGGTCAAGCCTAGGTTTTAGTTTTGAAACCGGGCTCTGATACCATGTGTAAAGCCCTATCTAACATAACCTAAAATTCATAAATTTAAACATTAAATTTCTATCATAATTCCTTTACGGTTCTATATTCAGCAAAATAACATTTCATGGTTCATCAAAATTCAAAATGAGCAGCATGATATAAATAACATATTGAATAACATACACAACATAGTAAAATAATGAACCATCATAATGATAATGAACATGCCACAATAATGAACATAAATACCTCTCAAGTGATGTTGTTTCCCCAAATCTGTATGTACAAGATGAAGTTGAAACTCTGCCCAAAATTGAATCTTTTCCTCCCAGCCAGCTAGGAATAGAGCCTCTCTGGCTCACTAGCTCCAGGATTCCATAAGGATTCCTGGCCCTTGAGCCCAAAACTCCTAGCAAAAGGTGCTCCCCTGTAACAGTCCACCAAACTCCAACAAGTTCCTCAAGCAAAACCAGTAGTACAATCCTCTAGCAAGCTCCTCCAGCCCAAACCAACAATACAATCCTCTCCTACGAAAATTATGCTCACCCAAAAACCCAAAAGTCCATCCTCAAGTGTTTTTCCCTTCTCTTATCCTCCTTTCCCCCTCTCTTATTCACCGCCTTCTACCTTCATTAAGTCTCACCCACCCTATCTCTCCATTAAGTGTCATCTACCTTATCCCCTTTCTCTTTAATGGTTCCATCATTCGATACATTAAGTCTCCATTTAATAAATTAATAAATTATTAAACTCAAATTCATTAACCAAATATTTAATCATGAAATTAATTAATTAAACTAATATACATTAAAAAAATATTAAATCGAGACAATTAATTAACTAATATACATTAAGCAATTATTTAAATCATGACAATTGATTAATTACTTAGGGTTGTCATAGATCTAGAGTATTTTTGGGAACAATATGAAGGTATAAATATAATATATATATATATATATATAAATACATAGAGATATGGCAAGGAACATAGTAATACAGTAACACTCAGATTCTATTAATGACTATCTGAAATACAAAAGACTGTAAAAATGAAAAAGCACACAAGCTAGCTAGAATGGTGGTAGCTTATCTCCGAGAAAAGATGTGTCATCTGTGTTCATTCACAAGAAGTTGATTACAGTGAGGCTCCAAAGGAATTTTTAACATAAATAAAAAAATGAGAAAACCATAAACATCCAAAACTCTAACCCCAAGAGATAAAATACCAAAAGATTTGTGGGCCCCAATGGGGGTAGTTGTTATGTCAACTTCTCGAGGGCATAAATTTTGCATATGAAATATGTTTGGGGCGCTTGATACCTCATAGAAAAGGTATAGCCAAGGAAAAAACATTCTTTTAGGCCTAGAATTTGCCTTTGGATACATATTAGGCACTTCTGAGCCAAAAAAATGTCATTGAGGGCCTCAAAACAACCCCGAAAGTTTGGGACCTAAAAAATACAAAAAAACTTCCAAGATGGGAAAATTGTAATTTGAGCTAGTGGAATAGGTGGGTGGCCACCAATTTTCACCTGGATCACTATTTCTGACAAGCGACTAGTCGTGTGTTGTAGCTGTGACACCCCCTATAAATTGGGGAAATTACAAAATAGTCATATTGTTGTGATCAAATATGATTAGTCTAGTCTTAGGGATCTGTGACTGGTCTATATTGTTGGATCTTGTCTCTGATCAAGTGGTTTTGTCCCACCCTTTTGTCTTTGATTTCAATTTGAAGTGTGTTTGTGTGACTTGCTTGGATTGATTATTTACAATTGTTTGTTGTCTAATGATCCATTGAAGTTGGATAGTGAACCCAACATATATGATAAGATATGGTAGTTTCCTATACTAATTGAATTTGGTTTTGTGATTGGTGTTCACTACCGCATCTACTTCCATAGGTAAGTTTTGGGTTGATATTCTTGTAGAAACATTGGAGTGGGATTTTCAACTTCACTACTAATTTCTTACATCCATTACTTCCTATTTTTCTAGTTTTCCATTTTCATAATGTGTTCTTGGTTGGATTAAGAAGCATTTGTATAATATTTAGAAAAAGAAACAAAAAAACAAAAAATATGTGCATGCTTACGAGTTTTTGAAGCATTAAAAACAAAGTGCATTGTTGAAGTGTTGGGTTTGAGATCTTGTCAAAATTATGGATCTGATTTGTTTTGCATCGTTGCTTTTTGTTTTAAAGGTTCCATTTTGAAGTTTATGAAGGAAAATATCTCTTCTCTCTCCCATAGTTATAATTCATCGAATTGAACAGGTGCATTAGCATTTTTGCATTTCCTGGGTTGAGTCAAGAGTAAACACCATAAAAGTTTCACCCATTTTCTGTTTGACATAAACAACAACCATAAGAAAAAAATTGTAAATTAAAATCAATTAGATTATTTTCATTGTTATAAAAATAAAATTCGATAGGCTTAGGGTCTTAGAACAGTGTTGGAGAGTAAACTCTCCATGGCCACTGAAACAAAACCTAGAGTCATTAAAGAGTGTAAAATCCATTTTTGCAACCAGTGTCTCTGGAATCTCCTCTAACACAAGAGTCAAGTATGTGGTCACATCAATGAAAGTAGGGAGATTAACCATTTATTCTTACTACGTATTGTGTTATAACTTCGATTACTATGTATACATGGATTTCATTTGTGCTACACCTCTTTGTGAGTTAATGCCTTCGAAGCTTCATGATTAGTTACCCTTCCCTTATGTGTGTTCGGACCTGTGACTATCACCCAGTGATTGATTGTGAGGTGGTGGCCTAATGACCTTTACTAGGTAGGCTACAGAGGTGACTACAAGTGGGACATGATTGTAGTACATGGGAAAAAATTTCATTCATGGTCTCATTTCTCCTAGAGGGTGCCCACCTTAATAAAGTGTGCTTGCATCGATCAAGATTGTTTCATTCCATTCATAATAACTTCTCCTCATAACTTTTCTAGTCAATATTATGGAGACTTCATCTCACCTAGAGGTATGGTTTTTGAAATACCCCCTAATCCATTGGTTTTATTGTTGTGGTCCTATATTTTTTAAGGGCATGATATTTGATTATGTTTCTATGTTGTCCTTAGGTTGAATTGTGTTTTGATTTTCACATATTATTTTGACCATGGATGAATCATCACACTGATTATGAGGAATAGATCTAATCATAGAGGTATAACCACCTCTAAAGTGGCACAAGATAGCTGATTTTGAATTTGAAGAGTCCCATATTTGGTTTGAGGAGTCTGGTTTGGTTGAAGTGGAGGTGGTTGAAGAAATTCCTCCACCAAATTTTAACCCTCCTTTGACTAATCTTGAAGCACATGTACTTATCCAGGTAAGGGATATTTTTAGTGAACCTATTTCCTTGTTTATAAATCCTTACACCATGTCATTCCCAAGTGTTTCATTTACTTTCGGTAATCCATCAATCCCATCCACGTGTGGGGCTGGGGGCATCCCCATTATGTCCACATTACCATCCCTGAGAACCATTGGACCTTCACCATCTATGAATTTTTTTATGGGTCCTTCTATTTGGGGGACACTGACTATGTCCTCTTTTCCATCCATTAGTCTACCTAGAGTTCCTATTCCCATCCCATCAATTTCAATGTCCGTAGTCATATCTTCTTCTAGTGGGGGGGCAAGCCTTGGTTTCAGCATGGGGAGTGGAACTCCTTCCACCTCCACCATTCCTATGAGCGAATTGTTGGAGTTACTTCACACACACTTAGGATTTATTTTTCCTAAGTTTTTTCCTTTTTTATTAGTCATAATTAGTCATTATCCAGTCTCCTATATTTTAGGGGAGAATATTCCACCTGGAGAATATTATCTTTTAGATGACACTTCAATTTGACTAGTTGAGTTGATTTTATATGCTGCATTAGTTTTTTCACCATGAAATATTGGTATCATCACCAACTAATGCACACTTAGGTTGCTATCATCACCAAACTGGCACATTACCTATGTTTCCCTGAGTTAACTCCTCAATACTCTCTGTTCAGTTAGTTAACTGAAGACTAATTGACTAGTTAACTCATCTAGGTGGTAGTTCAATCTCGTAACTTCCTGAGAGACTAGACTAGGTGGTAGTTTACTCTTGTAACTATTGGTGTGTGTCCAAATCACTCTATACCACCACTATGGCTCATTAGTTACTCATGTATCCTATATCTATTGTCTCTTTGAGAGTGGAATATGGTTAATGAGAATTCTTTCATTATTTCTCTCCTTCTTCTTCTTTCTCCAATTCTCTCTGCAAATGTGTGTGTTATTGTTTATCTAGATCTATTATGTGCAGGTTCAACACATTTACATGGTATCTTAATCGATGGATTGCTAAGCAAAATCTACACCAAATTATTTTTGCAAGTACAAGATTGAAGAACACATAAAATATGGAATTTATGTTTTACTCACCGATAATACTTCTCATGCCTCATAACTATTTGGAGTGGAAGCCAAAGATTCTAATTTTTCTTATAAGTAGAGGCTTATACCAAATAACCATGGAAATAGAAGTAGAGCCTGATTCTGCCAATGAGAAAAATGACTTTCTCAATAGACAAGATATGGCCATAGGATTTATTTGCATGTCTATTTCTCCAGAAATTCTCCACCAAGTATGTGATGTCACATAAGACTTCAATCCAAATGAATTATGGACCATATTAAAGGTTCTATTTGGGAATAAATAATATTGTGAATATTGCATGCAGGGGATTGGAAAGATAAAGCCAGAAGAGAAACTGTCAGAAGATCAAGCCTCTTATTATGAAGAGTCTTCTACAAACATTTTTGCATAAATGTGTATCCCATTAATTGAAGATGATGTCTACTCCATTTCAGATTTTTTTTTTTTT
>ML796329.1:442431-461898 GCA_009831015.1 Picea engelmannii | reverse complement strand
ATTAATGATTCACTTAATAATTAATCGTTCATTAACCCTTATGTACACTATTTAATAATATCCAATTAGAAATATTATTTTATGATATAAATACAATTTAGATAATCTTTAGGATTATTATTAAATTAACCATGTTAATAATTAAGGGTCATTACAAGTAGAGGCGGGAGAACATAGTTTTTTGTGAAGTTTTTAACATTGATGCACCTAACTCGACCATGTGCACCAATGTAACTAAGTTGACCATGCACACCGGTGCACCTAAGTTTACCATGTGCATCGGTTCTTTTATAAACCATAATTCTCTAGTGCTTAACAAATAAAGAACATTGATATTTGCTATTAATATAAAATACTAAAATATTATTAGTGATCCCTCAATAACAAAGTGCACCAGTTCTATCCTAGTAACGAAGTGCATCGATTCTCCAAAACATAATGCTTCGGTGCTTATGATAACCAATATTAATATAAAATACTAAAATATTGTTTTTTATTTTATAATAAATAAAAAGCATCATGGTGCTCCCCAATAAAAAAGTGCTAAGGTGCTCCCCCAATAGAAAATTGCATTAGTGCTCCCCCAATAACAAAGTGCACTGGTGCTCTTTCAATAGCAAAGCACATCGATGCTTCCCCAATAAAAAAGCGCATTGGTGCTCATATAACAAATGCACTAGAAAAAACAATTTTTAAACAAAATAAATTAATTTAAAAACCATAAACCTTCCATGGTGTGCGTTGACGGGGATAAATTCTCCCCAAAACAGTAAGGGGTACTCCCCAATGCATGGTCCCAATTACACTATACATCATTTGGTTTAGAAGACCCATCCATAATTTGGCTTGGTTTCCATTGTTGGTTATGAATATGAAAGTGGGTGGTTACGCAATGAAAATATGTAGATGAATACTATGTATGAAAAGAAATATGATCTACTGTTAATCTATCCTATCCTATCATAGCTAGGAGCGCACTGTAGTAACCAAATGAGTTGTAAATGAAACTAAATTTTGTCAGAAATGCCACATAGTTAGACGAAATGAAGGTGCAAAGTTAGAAACATAATCATACATACATATAATCATAAAATTCTAAATTATATTTCTACATACCTTTACAACTCATGAGCTCGGGACTTAAAAATACAATAAAGAATAACAATATTATAATATAGCATAGTGTGAATTAGATTAGTTTATCAACAAGCATAGTTCTTATAGTTCATGTGATCTGCATACATTTTACTTGAAGAAGTTCACAGAAAAATCAGCTACACACAAGTTTTTCATCCTTTTGAATAACTAGCCTTGAGGGATTCTCAATATTAATCCACAATATATGTCCTTGAAATAGTTATTGATTTTACACAATGATTGAAGATCCCCTTCCAAAATGGGCCTCTTCTCCTATTTATACTTATTTTCCTATCTGTTTTGTGAATCTTTGTATTCTCTTAAATAATTTGTTACAAACTTTTCCATCTCCCTCTTCTTGATGACAAGTGTACAAAGACAGGACAAAACTTAGAGTAGTTAAGAAAAGACAAAATAGGGGGCAAATAATAGCAATTTCAAATTTGCTATTTTTTCTTTTTATGTATTCTTGTCCCTGATGTAAACTACCCAAATTTACAACAGATAATACAAATCAAAGAGTATATGATATGCAAGTTCTTCAATGGTGGTTGTGTGCATCGTCACATTGTCATTGAGGGTCCACATATCTTTTGAAAGATTTTTAATGAATTCCTTTACCATGGTATGGAGATTTATTGGTTGGATAAGGTGTTGTTATATGAGATTTGTTGTCATTGAAGTGGTTTCCTTGGGGACTCCTCGTCTATGATTGGTGTTTTCATGTACATTGTCGACTAGTTCCTCCATTACAAGGTTTTTTTCAAGCTCTTTTAGATGGGGAAATCGACACAACTTGAGTAGTTCTTGTGTTGCTTTGTGTATGCATGAGAAAATTTCCATTGAGTTGGTAGTCTCCTTGTCTTCCTTTTTTCCTAAGTTTTGGCATCGATCAAGTGCATATATTTCGATCTTTCTTTCTCTAGTAGAGGGGAAATAGAGCTCTACTGGTGCATCCGAGTTTTCTGTGATCCATGTATCGATGATGTTCACCCCTTCTCGGGTAGTTTTGAATTTTGCAAGATTGGTTTGCACCATTTGATGTTGTTCCATGATAGTAGCACCTAAGTACTGGAACATGTGCAAGTGCACATACATATTGATTAATACCTCCTCTAGTTTAGTTTTGACTTTCTTTGCATTGGTCTTGAAACTCTTAAGGCCGCCTTTGTTGAACTTTACATGTTGAAGTTTCTCCTTGAGTTCCTTAATCCTTGACTGACATATTATATTTTGTCAATGCATATTTGGGACATTATCCTCCATGTCCCTCCAAAAAGAGGATCTAGATAAGAATATGACTACTTGATCTTTGTTGATATGTTCATTTATGGGGGTCTGTGTAATGACCGAAATTGGGTTTCCCCTTATTATCGGTAACCTATTTTCTTATTCTTGTTTAATTTGGCCTGATGCTTTATCATATACAAACTTTTAGAGTTCGGGAATGTTACCCCCATATACTAGGGGTAAATATGGATATCATTTCTCGAGGCCCACAGGTAGCAGACATGGAGTGTCAAGAGCTAGATTGACTAGCATAGCCCCACAAACCCCTACTATTAATTGATGCACCATCATACTTCACCACCAACAGAGCCTCATCCATCACTTGGGCCTATCCCTAGAGGACAACAGGCCTTTCTTCATGAGGTAATAAGTCTTGTATCATGGTAAGTGTCAACCTAATAATTGAATAATTTGAACATGTTGCAAAAACAAATTTCTTGATTATAGAATGTTTGCTTGGAAATTATACACTTTTCCTTATTTAACCTTGGTGGGTGTCATTTGTCCTATTAATTTGATCACCCTTGGGGATGGGGTGCTACTGGGTGTTCCTTGAAGATCCATCTTCCATTCCCGATCATACTTGTCACTTTCTATACTTCTTCCCTGTCATCTCCTTATATTTTGGGATTTTCGGGCGTACTGACCCAAGAAGGGAGTGTACCTCATTTCATGGGAAGAAGGGGATGAAGTACTAAAGGGAATGTAGTTGGAAAAAGGTAAAAGGAAAAATTGTAACCTTATAGATGCTCTCCCAAGGAGGTCTTGAGAATGAGGAAACATTTCTCCAAAAAAAATCAGAGACCTACAAGAAACATTTTCATATTATATAGACATCCCACTTGTTCAAGGATATACACAAGTGTGTTACAAACTTTTATTTACCCCTATGGCACTCTGTGTACCTCTCCCTTCAAGTGACATTGTGGTACGACCTCCCAAGTCTTATGTTACCCATTTAGAGTACCCAATTGTTGTAGAATTTAATTAATTGATGGAAATAAATGGGCTTCGAAAAAATATGCATAGAAAATGAAGGTACAGTACACCCTCTACTAAGCCAACCATAATTGAGACACTACAAACCCTTGTATGTCATAAAAAATATGCCCAAAAGTATTAACCCCATCCAATTCATCTTATTTTCATGACTTAGATCGTTTTCTATTGGAAAACACCCTTGAATTGAGGACTAACTAGACTAATAGGATGCCTTGACACCCCTCCCACACCTAAATTTGAAAAAATTTATAATGTTTTTGAGCATTTATTTATTTTGAAAAGGGGGTTTTTATGCACATGTTTTAGTGGTTTGATTATTAGATGTGGATTACTTGTTATAATCCTGTGACTTATGGACCCTTGGAGGGTGTATCTATTTTTTTTTGTAGGACATTTCCCAGTGGACAGGTATTCATGAGGAGATGACTTGTTAAGACCTTCATGAGGGATTTGAATCTCAAGGATGGATGCATAGCCCCATTTCTAGGGTAGTATCGTAATCACTTGAATGCATATTGAAGAAGGGGGGCGTTTCCTTTGGAGGCACTATGGAAGACTTAGATGAAGAGTTCCCAACTCCTCCCACCTAGACATTAGCCCTTGGAGGCCTTAGACATCACCTTAGTATCCCATGATGTCACGTAGGGATAGGGTTTGATATTTCGAAGAAATTGATGAGGTTTTGGTATGTGTGGGCATGACTTAGGGAATTTGGAGGCCTAGAACTACATCGTCCTTGGACAATGTCCAACATATGGAGAACAAAGTCACCCTATAAGGGCATGACGCCACACTTTTGAGGGTCATTTTGTAAAAAAATGAATTTATTTTAATTTTAATGAGCAAATTGAGAAGAAGTCTCAGAATTGTGAAAAGACACAACTTTTGGACAATAAGGCCAGGATTTCCCATATAAATATGGCTAGCCTAATTCATTTTTCATAATAACTCTCCTCACTTAAAGAGAGGACTCAAATTTGTGCCCTTTTAAGGTTTATTGGCTGAAATTTTGAGGTGCACCTTCTTGAAGACTTGTGTGGATGCTTCTTGGATCAGTTTTTGGTGAAATATTTTGGAAATCTAGGGTTTTGATGCTTGATTATTGTTGGTGAAGTAAGTAAATATGAAATTTTCATTTCATGTTAAATTTCTATGGTATGTTTTACTTTTTCATGTTGAATATTATGAAATAGCTTGCTTGAAACCCTAGGAGTAAGAAACATAAGGTATTTCTTTCTTGCTCTTTGTTTGCAAATTTTGCTAAAGAAGATCTTTTCTAGACAAGCTTTTAAATCCCTAAAGTGCTAACACTTTAGAAGCATTGTTATAGTTTTTGTTACATAAATATATTTCAATATTTCAAGCAGAGGAGGTTACAATAGGGCCTTATAGTGACATGCTCTACTGGAATCCTTCTTCAAATAATTGAATGCTTGAGGCCTTGAAGTGCCAACACCTTTAACATTCATCTCTTAGTCCCTTGACAAGTATTAAAATTGATTTCTCTAAGTTTTTGTGTTGATATAATTGACTCCATAATAACTAAAGTAACTAGTTTCTTACATCCCTCTTATTGGAGGGTTGATCAAACACTCAAACAATACTCTCTTAATATTTTACTAACTATATCTAAGCCTAAATTACTAATCTACTTGTTGATGTTACAAAACATTGTTACAACCATACTAACTACTGCAATTTTGTGCATAATTAATTTTAAATGATAGATACAACACTCAAAAATATTCTATAACAAATATTGATCATTATACCTAATTAATGCTAAGTTTTCACTATCTTTTCAAGTATTTCCAAAGTGTTTTTCTTGCAGCATCTACAAATTATGATTTGTTTTTGTAAACTTTATAATTGCTCCAATATTACATCAAATAGCATATATTTGCACTATATATTGTCTATTGAGGTCCTATTATCATAATTATACTTGGAAATCTATATATACATGATACATTGTCTTGTTATGGCTAGGTACCCAAGTTATGTTTCATTTTCCTCATCTTTTTCAGACATAGACTTTGTGACATCCTTGACTTGGGTGACTAGTGAGAGGGGGTTTTAATATTAATCTTATCCTTAGCTTACCCAACCGTTTAGGTCACTAAGGATTCCTCCCCTACAGTCATGGATGATTTTAAGGATGGAAATTTATTTTAAAACGTAGAAACCTTGGCAAATATTACTAATCCTTCATATGTCAACTATAAATGTTTGGCGATAATTTTTTTAAAATATTCAAATTTATAAGTATTTTATTTAGTTTTTATAAAATTTTGGCGATTTTTAAGGTAAAATAATTTTATCCTATAGAATTTGGGTGAATCATTTTTAAAATAACGAATCTCGTTTTTGGAAAAACCATGGAAAATTAGCCCATGAGCGAAATTTAGCCCCTAAAATCATCCTTGCCTACAGTAGACATCGCCTATTGTTAAAAGCAAGGATTTCCTATTAAGATGGCAGTGATAGGTTATCCTATTTGTTACACCAATTTCCCATATTTTTATTGAGATTTGGAAAAGTATAAATTGCATGATGACAAGGTACATCATTTCACTTGAATGGAATAACGAATCCCAAATTTAGTCCACTAGCATCAACTGTTGATATCTCACGAATAATAGTTTTCATTGAGACTGTATCTTGGTTCTTAGACTCTTTTTATTTCTTCCTCTACTATTCCTCTACCACTTTATCTGTATCTTTTTTCTCTGCTATTGATGCAACATTTTTTAGTGTTGTTGCTTCCTTTTCCTTTGCTTCTTTCTCGATAGCTTCCTTTTTCATCATTTATGCTTTAGCCTTGTCTTTGGCTTCTTCAACGATCTTCTTCTTCTTCTCTATGAAGTCATTCTTTTTATTTGGTACTTTATCCCTTTTTGTTCTGTTTTTCTAAGTTGGTGTCTCTTCTTCCTATACCAATCCTGAATGTGTAGAAATGAGACACATCCTTCGTGTTGCTTCTTCTTCTACTTTATTTTTTACTTCTTCATGTGTTTTCTCTTCATCCACTATCCTTCCTACAAGCCCGACTCATCTCTTTAAGGTGACTCATCGTAAGTTCTTTCATTTATTTTTACCTCCTCTTCCTCCTAGACATATGTCATGTATTCCCAAGTAAAACCTACCTTATTGAAATGGTATTTTACAACTCCTTTCGGGTCATGTGTCCTGAACCTATCTTCCCCACAATGATATGAGAGAAAGGTGTTAGATTTGTTGTGTTCTTTCTTGGTGTTTTAAAATAAGTAGATTCTGACATACAAAGGAAGTGGGGATTATATTTCCTTATTTCCTTGATATAACATTCCTCCTAATCCATGGACTACTGTCTGATAGGCCACATCCTAGAGTACTATTTTGTATGGCACAAAAAAAGGGAGGAGATGGAGAGATTTTTTGGCTCCATACACTCTGATATAATTACCATTATCCATACTATACCAATCCTCGATCCTTTTCACGACTTTTCATTCATGCATGGGATTGGTTTTCAAAATATAAACTCTTATAGAGGAGCCAAGAAGTTTTCATATATCTTATGATATTTTGTCCTATATTTTTTCTCCTAGAGAAATTTGCAGTAGATGTCGATGGTTTCATCTTATGGATGCCATTTCCACCCCATATTTGGGTATTGGTGTGAAATTCAAATTATTTCCAAGAGGTAGGAAGACATATGGAAACCTGGGAAGGTTCTTGACTAGGCTTCTACAACTATATCTACAACATTTTCCAGGTTGTCTAGTAGGATTTCATCCTAGTTGAAAGACAATCCTTCATATGTGCAGTAGTAGATCAGTGGAATGTATTAGAGGGAGAACTGGGAGGCATTTGGTTCCCTGTATAGCATGCATATCATGGCTACCATACACTGATAAGTCCTCCTTAGTGTGATTGTAGGGTACTCTCCCTTGGGTCTATGTTTGAATTGTGTGTCTTCTTTGTACCATATGGGGAACAACTCATTAGTTGTGTATTCAAAGTCACTGAGAATATTTTTTTCTAGCTTCCTAATTCATTTTTCGAGGTGATAGCATTTTTCCAAGTATTCAAGATGAAACGATACTATGGGTTCCTATCTAGAGTTAGAAACATATTAATTCCTTAAATCTATGTTCTTCAGGATCCAAGTGATAACATCATCACAACAGAATACAACAACCTGGGATGTCACTCTGAATATCCTAGATATTCTAATGTTCTTGAAGATTCTTAATGCATCTTGATCCTCGACGTCAATGCAAAAATTTTGCGTCTTTAACATTTGGTACATGTCTCCCCATCTGAGTGCCTCTCCTTCCTTTTCTAGGAGTCCAACAATATTGTTATATACATGGAACTGGGAGTTTTGGGTTCATATTTGGTCTGTTAGCCACTTCTAGAGGCCTCGGTGGTTGGTGCTTTACTAGTTTCTTTCTTTCTTGGAGACATATCTAAACCTGCGAAGAAAATGTGGAGAAAGGATTAGTGTAAGAATAAAAACATAATTGATACACAATTAATCTTTCTGAGTATATTGAACTGCTCGAGGATTCACTTGAGTTGATGTTTGGTGGAAGATCGTCATCCGATGACAAAATTATTATGGCAATCATGGTGAGAAATCTGGTGGAAGTTAGAGAAGAATATAGTTGAAAAGATGCTCAAAGTTTGAAATTGGAGAAGTTCTTACAAACTTCTCTGATGACAATTGGAAGATCTAGTATCAAGTTTTCCAAAAATCATCAACTAAGTTAGTATGAAAGGCTCTGATAGCCATCGACCAAGTTGGTAAGAAGGGATCCCAATTTTATATTGGGAAATTTTATGACATGACCACCGATGAAAAGGAATAAGAAAAGTTAACTTTAAATCTTCCGATGTATCAGAGGATTTAATATGAACTCCTCCAATACATCATAGGAGTTAACAAGAAGTTTATCGAAAGGTTAGAGTGTAAATCAAACAATTTGTCATGAACTCTTTTGAAATGGTCGAGGGAGATGTTGTGAATTTCTCTGATAGTTTCCGTGGTTTTAATACTAACTTTTCCAATAAACCAAGGGGAAACTTGGGGAATTTATTAAGTATTATAAGAGGTTAGGCCTAAAGGGGAAAGTTGTGGAAGAGGGACCTATCAGCTAGAAAAAGGATGATGCTTAAGAGTTCATTGAACAAAAGAGGAAATGCTACTCCAAGTTCTATATCAACTTCTAGCAAAAACTGGTGTCTCTTCCTCTTAGGAAGAGAAAATCCTAACCGCAATAAGGAACATACATGTCTCTCTAGAAGTGCTAAAAGAATAAAATTTCCATGAGCCACCTCCACAAGAAGTTTTAAAATCCTTATTTGATGACTTGATTCCATATTGAAGAAGGGGGTCATTTCCTTTGGAGGCACTCTGTAAGACCTAGATGAAGAGTCCGAATTCCTCCCACCTAGACATTAGCGCTTGGAGGCTTTAGACATCACCCTAGTATCCCATGATGTCACCTAGGGATAGGGTTTAATATTTTGAAGAAATTGATGAGGTTTTGGAATGTGTGGGCATGACGTAGGGGCTCTGGAGGCCTAGCACTACATCATCCTTGCCCAATGTCCAACCTATCGAGATCAACGTCACCCTACAAGGGCATGACATCACCCTTTTGAGGGTCATTTTGTAAAAAATGAATTTATTTTAATTTTAATGAGAAAACTAAGAAAAAGGCTCAGAATTGTGAAAAGACACAACTTTTGGACAATAAGGCTAGAATTTCCCATATAAATATGGTTGGCCTAATTCATTTTTCATAATAACTCTCCTCACTTAAAACGATGACTGAAGTTTTTTTCCCTTCTAAGGTTTATTGGCTGAAATTTTGAGGTGCACCTTCTTGGAGACTTGTGTGGATGCTTCTTGGGTCCGTTTTTGGTGAAATCTTTTGGAAATCTAGGGTTTTGATGCTTGATTATTCTTGGTGAAGTAAGTAAATCTGAAATTTTCATTTCATGTTAAATGTCTATGATATGTTTTACGTTTTCATGTTGAATATTATAAAATAGCTTTCTTAAAACCCTAGGAGTAAGACACATAAGGTATTTGTTTCTTTCTCTTTGTTTGCAATTTTTTCTAAAGAAGATATTTTCTAGACAAGCTTCTAAATCCATAAAGTGCTATAAATTTAGAAGCATTGTTATAGTTCTTGTTATATAAATATATTTCAATATTTCAACGAGAGGAGGTTATAATAGGGCCTTAAAGTGTCATTCTCTAGTGGAATCATTCTTCAAATACTTGAATGCTTGAGGCCTTGAAGTGCCAACACCTTTAACATTCATCTCTTAGTCCTTTGACAAGTATTATCATTGATTTCTCTAAATTATTGTGTTGATATAATTGACTCCATAAGCCCTAAAGGAACTAGTTTCTTGCATCCCTCTTGTTGAAGGGTTGATCAAACACACAAACAATACTCTCTTAATATTTTACTAACTAAATCTAACCCTAAATTATCCTTGATGACTTGTTGATGTTACAAAACATTGTTACAACCATACTAACTACTGAAATTTTATGCATAATTAATTTTAAATTCTAGATACAACACTCAAAAATCTGCTATAACAAATACTAATAATTATACCTAATTGATGCTAAGTTTTCACTATCTTTTCAAGTATTTTTGAAGTGTTTTTCTTGCAACAGTTACAAATTATGATTTGTTGTTGTAAACTTTATTAATTCTCCAATATTACATCAAATAGCATATATTTTCACTATATATTGTCTATTGAGGTCCTGTTATCATAATTGTACTTGGAAATCTATATATACATGATATATTGTCTTGTTATGGGTAGGTACCCAAGTTATCTTTCATTTTCCTCATCTTTTTCAGACATAGTATTTGTGACATTCTTGACTTGGGTGACTAGTGACAGGGGGGCTTTATATTAACTTTATCCTTAGCTTACCCAACCCTTTAGGTCACTAAGGATTCCTCCCCTGGTGTAGACCTCACCTATTTCTAAAAGTAGGGATTTCCTATCAAGGTGACAATGATAAGATATCCTATTTGTTACACCAATTTCCCATACTTGTTTCGGGATTTGGACAAGTAAAAGTTGAATGATAACAAGGTACATCATTTGGATTGAATGGAATAATGAATCCCAAATTTAGTCCACTAGAATCGACTATTGATATATCATGAATAATATTGTCCATTGAGACTATCTCTTGGTTCTTAGACTCTTTTTATTTCCTCATCTACTCTTCCTCGACCACTTTATCTGTATCTTATTTCTCTGCTCTTGATGCAAAATTTTCCAGTGTTGTTGCTACCTTTTCCTTTGCTTCTTTCTGGGTAGCTTCCTTTGTCATGGTTTCTTCTTTAGCCTTGTCTTTGGCTTATTAAACAATCTTCTTCTTCTTCTCTATGGAGTCATTCTCTTTATTTGGTACTTTCTCCCTTTTCGTTCTCTTTTTCTCAGATGGTGTCTCTTCTTCCTATACCAATCCTAAATGTGTAGAAATGAGAGACATCCTTCGTGCTTCTTCTTCTTCTACTTTCTTTTTGACTTCTTCATGTGTTTTCTCTGCATCCACTATCCTTCCTACAGGATTGACTCATCTATTTAAGGTGACCTCATTGTAAGTTATTTCATTTTGATGTATCTCCTCTTCCTCCTCGACATCTGTCATGTATTCCCAAGGAACACCTACCTTATTGAAATGGTCTTTTACAACTCCTTTCAGGTCATGTGTCCTGAACCTATCCTCTCCACAATGGTATGAGAGAAAAGTGTTAACTTTGTCTTGTTCTTTCTTGGTGTTTGAGAATGAGTAGATTCCTACATAAAGAGGAAGTGGGGATCATGTTTTCTTTTTTCCTTGATATAACATTCCTCATACTCCATGGACTACTGTCTGATAGGCCACCTCTTAGAGTACTAGTTTGAATGGTACAAACGGAGGGAGGAGATGGGGAGATTTTGTGCCTCCATACACTCTGATATAAGTAACATGATCCATACGATACCAATCCCTGCTCCTTTTCATGATAGCTATATACTTGTCAATCATGCATGGGGTTGGTGCGAAGAATATAAATTCATATAGAGGAGCCAAGAAGTTTTCATATATCTTCTGATATTTTGTCCTATATATTTTTTCTCCTAGATAAATTTGCAGTAGGTGTGGATGGTTTCGTATGATGGATTTCATTTCTACCCCATATTTGGGTATTGGTGTGCAATGCACATGATGTCCAATAGGTAGGAAGACATATGGAAACTTGGGAAAGTTCCTGACTAGGCTTCTACATCTATAGCTATATCATTTTCCAGGTTGGCTAGTAGGATTTATCCAAGTTGAAAGACATTCCTTCGTCTATGCAGTTGTAGATCAGTGGTATGTATTAGAGGGAGAATTGGGAGGCATTTGGTTCCCTGTATAGTGTGCATATCATGGCTACCATCTACTGATATGTCCTCCTTAGTGTGATTGTGGGGTACTCTCCTTTGGGTCTATGTTTAAATATATTGTTTTCTTTGTACCATTTGGGGAGCAATTCTTTAGTTCTGTATTCAAACTCATCGAGAAGATTTTTTTCCAACTTCATAATTCTTTTTTGGAGGTGATATCATTTTTCCAAGTATTTGAGCTAAAATGATACTATGGGTTCCTTTCTGGAGTTAGAAACATATTTGTTCCTTAAATATATGTTATTGAGGATCCAAGTGATAACATCATCATAATGGAATACAACAACATGGGATGCCACTCTGAATATATCGTATCTTCTAATGTTATTGAAGATTCTTAATTCATCTTGATTCTCACCATCAATGGAGAAATTATGCTTCTTTAGCATTTGGTACACGTCTACCCATATGAGTTCCTCTCCTTCCTTCTCTAGGAGTCCAATAATATTGTTATATACATGGATCCAGGATTTTTGGGTTCATATTTGGTCTATTAGCCACTTCTAGAGGCCTCGGTGGCTGGTGCTTTACTAGCTTCTTTCTTTCTCATAGACATATCTAAACCTACAAAGAAAATTTGGAGAAGGGATTGGTGTAAGAATAAAAACATAACTGATACACAATTAATCTGTCTGAGTATATTGAACAACCCGATGATTCACTTGAGTTGATGTTTTGTGGAAGATCGCCATCCAATGACAAAAGTATTATGGAAGCCATGGTGAGCGATATGGTGAAAGTTAGAGAAGAAAAATCATTCAGAAGATAATCAAAGTTTGAAATTGGATTTGTTATTACAAACTGCTCTGGTGACTATTGGAATAGTAAGTATCAAGTTTTCCAAAATCCATCGGCCAAGTTAGTATGAAAGGATCCGATATCCATCAACCAAGTTGGTAAGAAGGGATCTGAGGTGTATATTGGGAAATTTGATGACATGACCACCGCTAAAAAGGAATAGGAAAATTTAAATTTAACTCCTCGTATGTATCATAGGAGTTAATATGAAATCCTCCAATACATCACAGGAGTTAATGAGAAGTGGGTCGAAAGGTTAGAGTGTAATTCAGGGAGTTTTTCATGAACTCTTCTGAAGTGGTCGAGGGAGATGTTGTGAAGTTCTTTGATAGAGTCGATGGTTTTAATACTAAATTTTCCAATATACCAAGGGGAAACTTGGGAAATTTATTAAGTATCAGAAGAGGTTAGGCCTAGAGGCGAAACTTGTGCAAGACGAGACCTATCAGTCAGAAAAAGGAGGATGCTTAGGAGTTCGTTGAACAAAAGAGGAAATGCTACTCTGGGTGCTATCTCAACTTCTGGAAACAAATGGTATCTCTTCCTCTCAGGAAGAGAAAATCCTAATCGCAATCAAGAACATACCTGTCTCTCTAGAAGTTCTAAAAGAACAAAATTTCCATGAGCCACCTCCACAAGAAGTTTTAAAATCCTTATTTTATGACTTGATTGCATATTGAAGAAGGGGTTTGTTTGGTTTGGAGCAGCTCTGGAAGACCTAGATGAAGAGTTCCCAACTCCTCCCATCTATACATTATCCCTTGGAGTCCTTAGACATCACTGTACTAGCTCATGATGTCACCTAGGGATAGCGTTTGATATTTTGAAGAAATTGATGAGGTTTTGTAATGTGTGGGAATGATTTAGGGCCTTTGGAGGCCTAGCACTACATACTCCTTGCCCAATGTCCCACCTATGGAGATCAACATCACCGTATAAGGGAATTATGTCACCCTTTTTAGGGTCATTTTGTAAAAAAATGAATTTATATAAATTTTAATGAGCAAACTGAGAAGTAAGCTCAAAATTGTGAAAAGACACAACTTTTGGATAATAAGGCGATGATTTCCCATATAAATATGGCTGGCCTAATTCATTTTTTATAATAACTCTCCTCACTTAAAGAGAGGACTGAAATTTGTGCCCTTTTAAGGTTTATTGGATGACATTTTGAGGTGCACCTTCTTGGAGACTTGTGTGGATGCTTCTTGGATCAGTTTTTGGTGAAATATTTTGGAAATCTAGGGTTTTGATGCTTGATTATTCTTGGTGAATTAAGTAAATATGAAATTTTCATTTCATGTTAAATGTCTATGGTATTTTAACTTTTTCATGTTGAATATTATGAAATAGCTTGCTTGAAATCCTAGGAGTAAGAAACATAAGGTATTTATTTCTTTCTCTTTATTTGCAAATTTTGCTAAAGAAGATATTTTCTAGACAAGATTCTAAAGCCCTAAAGTGCTACCACTTTATAAGCATTGTTATAGTTCTTGTTACATAAATATATTTCAATATTTCAAGAGGAGGAGGTTCCAAGATGGGAAAATTGTAATTTGAGCCAATGGAATAGGTGGGTGGCCACCAATGTCTTGTTGGATCATTCCTCTCCCCTTGGGAAGCAATGGTCTTCATTGAGAGAAGTGCCTCCATTAGATGGGGAAACTTCTGTTGAATCTGAATCTTGGTGAGCCACTTTCCCTAATGAAGAAATTACCTTGTTGTGACAACCTGATAGATTTTGATAGTCTGTTGGCGGGTTTCCTTTGTCTTGGTGTCCATGACCTGATCAATTTTTGCCTATTCATTGCAGTGAAGATTGAATTCTATATGGGCCAACTGCTAGACTACATTCAAAGTGTCCATGAGAGGTGGAGAATATGGTTTAATTAGTTCCACATTAAATATTGGGTGCAAGACAAGGAAAGGAGGAATACTTAATTCAAAAGGATTCTCGCCCACAAACTTGGTGATTGTGTAAGGCTCGTATCGAAGTGGGCGTAGCTTCTTATGGGGTCCTGTGAGTTTCTCTTTCTACAAATGCAACCATACCTTATCTCCCACTTGAAATGTTTGTGTTACTTGATGTTGATCGTGGCACTACTTGTACTTGGCATTGGATTTCTGCACAATATCATGAAATTGTTGTTGGATGTGTTGGATGTGCTCAAAAATTTTGGATACTTGATTAGCCTCAGTCTGAGGATGGGAGGACTCTTCCTGTGTAGCTTCAATGGGAAGAGATACATTAATGGGGGTCCAATGGTTGGAATCCAAAGAACATATGAAGAGGGCTGTGGCCAATAGAGTTATGGAGGCCTCTATTATAGCCATTTTGAACATAAGGAATGCTTTCATCCCATTTGCGTTGATGTTTGGAGTTATACATCCTTAGGATATGAACAATCATCATGTTCACTACCTTTGTTTTTCCATCAGTCTATGGGTGGAAGGTGGTCGATTTGGTCAGCTTGGTGTCCATAATCAACCATAGGATAGACAAAAAAAAATTAAAGAACCTACTACCATGATCAGAGATAATAGTTTGTGGGATCTAAAAATGAAGCCAAACATGTGTGAAGAAGATCTTGGTGGTGACCTCGGTTGTGATGCTCTTCTCATAGAGTGCCAAAATTTCCATCTTAGAGAATTGATCAATGACCAAGAAGGCACAGTCATTCCCATGCTTGGTTGAAGGAAGACCAGACATGTAGTCCATGGAGATGGACTCTCAAGACCTATCTGGAGTAGGAAGAGGGGTGTATAGCCCCTGTTTCTTGATGGTTGGCTTGGGAATGGTAGAGGAAGTGTAGTATCTTATGTACTTGTGAAGATATTGTCGAAACTTCATCCAATGAAAATGATTTTGCAGTACTTCTATTGTATTTTATAAACCAAAATGTCCCACTTCCCATATGTAATGAGCTTCCTAGATTAGCTTTGCATGCTCGCTTGAAGGAACACAAAGATGGCTCATATGGAATAACAATCCATCCTGGAGATGAAATTCAGGAACTGTTTTTCCTATGTTCAATATATGATATGCAATAGAAAAATCAAAGTCATTATTGAATAATTGTGTCCATCTAGATGTCTCATGTACACAAGAGTTAAGAAATATGGTTAGTGTTGCTATCGGGGGTCGATTGAGGCAATGTGAAATATGGTTGGTGCTACACTTCATATACTTGATATTAAAATGGAATTGTTGCAAGTACATGGACCAATTCTAATGGTAGTCATGTTGTAACTTTCCTTGTGTTTGCATGAATTACAGAGGCCTGTGATCAATGTGGATGATCATTTCATTCCCTAGAATGTAATTTTTCCACTATCAACATGTCTACACAATGGAGTACATATCTTTTTCATAGGTGGGGTATATTCAAACAAATTCATATATATTTTCACTATGATAACCTATTGAATGCCCATGCTGAGTGAGGACTGCACCAATAGCATAATCTAAAGCATCTATCTCAATCTCAAATGGTTGTTACCGACTTGGAAAAATGAGGACTGGTGTAGAGCAGAGGCGGAATTTCAAATCTTTGAATTATTTCTGTTTGGGCATAGACCATGCAAAATTTGCCTTCATGCCACCCTTGCTCACATGGATTAGGGCCCAAGTGATATGAGAGAGCCCCAACACAAACCATTGGTAGAAGTTGGTGAGGCCCAAGAAGCTGTGAAGCTCATTCATTTTCTTCAGGGCCAGCCAATAGTTGATGAATTAGATCTTGGTTGGATCCACATGTACACCCTACTCATCCATTATGTATCCCAAATATTGGATTATCTGCATGTCGAAGGAACACTTCTCCAAATTGGCACATAAATTGTGTTGTCTCAAGGTCCCCAATACCTATTGAATATGCTCCAAACATTCCTCCCAAGTTTTTTTGAAGATGAGGATGTCATCCAAATACAACCACAAATGAGTTTGTAAATGGTCATAATATATCATCCATCATCTGCATGAATGTGGTTGGGGAATTAGTCAAGCCGAAAGGCATGACCAACCACTCAAAGAGGTCTTCTTTAGACTTGAAGGTTGTCTTCTACACATCATTTTGTTCAATTGACACCTAGTGGTAGCTTGACTTCAGATCAATATTACTGTAAAACTTGGCTCCCTTGAGTTGATCGAGAATATAATCAATCTGGTGAAGGGTATCGGTTCTTGATTGTGATTTTTTTCAATGCTCTGTAATCAATAGAAAGTCGGCATGTCCTCTACTTCTTCTATACCAGAACAATTGGGCTATTTCAAGGTGAGAAGCTTGGTATGATGTCGCCCTTTAAAATTATCTCTTGGATATAGCATTTGATTTCTTCATTCTTCATAACATGTATACAGGTTTGTTAGGAAGAGGATCATCGAGTGTCAGATTAATGGAGTGGTTTACGTGACAATGCACAAGAACCTAGTAGGATAGGAAAATATGTCTTTGTACTTCTATACTATTTCGTCCACCTGTTTTTGTTGGGCAGAGAGACCTCGTGGAAAGTTTTTGGAAGTTTTAGTGACCTTAGTTTTACCTTCCAATTGAAATATACAGAGAAAAAATATCCCATTCTAAGAAACCACCTTTCTTCACTAGTTCACAGAGATCAAAGAGACCACGGTGTTTGGGACTACCTTTGGTACCCTGTAGATTTGATATCCCAAAGTAATAATGAAACTATGGGGCCTAGATTAATAAAAATCATGACACTTCCACATATATGGTTTTCCTAGAAAAAAATCACAAACTTCAATGGGGGAAACATCACACAATACCTCGTCTTTGAAGGGTTTGATGTCGTAGTAGAGGAGACATTGTTGGTTGAAGTGGATGTCTTGTCCTTGGCTAAGCCAACCGATGGTGTATGGATGAGGATGCAATGCCATTTTTAGGTTCAAACTATGCTAATATCAAGTTATTATGGCTACCACTATCAACAATGAAATGGAGTGGGGTTCCCTTCAGTCACATTTGTCAGTGGAAAAGACACTCCCCTTCTTCAAGCTCCTTTGGTTCCTTTGATTGGACTTTTGTGGTAGCAATGGTGACAATGAGCTTTGCATCAATGATCTGTATTCCCTTTTTCAATTTTGAATTAGAGTATGAGTCATCATATGACCTTGGGGATTTCATCTCATCCTACAATGACTGTTTAGAGTGATATCCATCAATATTGTGCCAAGGGATTTTGTGGAACTCACACCATATTCTAGTGTCCTTCTTCAACTTCACGTTACCCTTCTTTATTAATGACTTGTGATAGTAATAATGTGGTTAGCCATACTTATTTTTTCCTTTTTCTTGGGAATTAAGGCCACACTTACCATACTTTGGATGTTGTGTATTTTCATACCTAAACTCCCACTTGTTCCATTGCTTGAATTTCTTCTCAAATTTGACAGCATATCGGTAAGCGACTCCCAACAACGAGATTTCCATAAAATCCATTTTGTTTTGGATGTACCTACACACATCCCCACAGTATTTTAGGACCATATTTCACTCATAGTCTTTGATAGTTATCTTGGTGCACAAGGTATGGAAATTATTGGTGATCTTTGACACTGTTTGGCCCCTCTCTTGTTCTAACAAGGTAACATTGTTCCTTGAGGGCATAAAAAAAATCCTCCCAAGTGGGTCCTGGACCAAAAATTATAGACTCATCCTCGACATGTTTCTCACAGTAATTCTCCCACCAACATCTGACATGGGGAAGGGTCTTAAGGAGCACAAAGGTGATCTTTTCATCGTTGGCAAAGTTTTAGATAGAGAAATAGCTCCCTAGAATATTTAATCATTTTTCTAAAGAGACAATGTTTATCTGGCATTCAAATAAAGGAATATCAAAGTTAACTTGTACCTTGAAGGGAATTGCACCTCCGAAGTGATTGTTGGTTGAATGTTCCTCTGTTGTTGTTGGCAGGCATGGAAGGATTTGGGTGAAATTCTCCATCATCTGGTTCCTTTATCGCACGAGGGATTCCTCGAGAAATAGTTTGAAAGGATCTCCTATCCCATCATCCCTATTTTATTCCACCATGGAAGGTCACGTTGGTGTGCAAGAGCAATTTTCCTTAAGAGAAACAAGATCGATACCCAACTCTCTACACCTTGACCTCATCGGGGACATGCACTAAGAATGATAAGGAGAATATTGTTATGATAGCACTAATATAGATTATTTTGAGAAATGATACAAAGGTATAAATATAATATATATAAAAAATAAATACATAGAGATATGGCAAGGAACATAGTAATAAAATAATGCTCAGACTGTAAAAATGAAAAAGCACACAAGCTAGCTAGAATGGTGGTAGCTTATCTCTGAGAAAAGATGTGTCGGCTATGTTCATTCACAATAATTTGATTACAATGAGGCTCCACAAGCCTTTTTAAAATAAATAATAAATGTTAAAACCATAAACATCCAAAACTCCAACCCCAAGAGATGAAATATCAAAAGGTTTGTGGGCCCCAATGGGGGTAGTTGATACATCAACTTACCAAGGGCATAAATTTTTCATATGAAATATGTTTGGGGTGCTTCATACCTCATAGGAAAGGTATAGACAAGGAACACACATTCTATTTGGCCTAGAATTTTCCTTTGGCTACATGTCAGGCGCTCGCGAGCCAAAAAAAGGTCATTTAGGGCCTCAAAACGACCCCGAAAGTTTATGACCCAAAAAACTATAGAAAAAATGCCAAGATGGGAAAAATGTAATTTGATCCAATGGAATAGGTGGTTGGCCACCAATTT
>ML796329.1:413980-424751 GCA_009831015.1 Picea engelmannii | reverse complement strand
AAGTACATACAATGGACTATGATGCGGCAACAAAGGGATCAATATGTCCATGAGCTGACAAATCTATTCCATACCTTGTGCACAAAGTTGGGTATCAAAGATTCAGAGAAACATTTGGTGTTGAAGTACGATAGTTATCTATAGAGATACATTCAAGAGGAAATGAAGTTCCTCCACATAGCCTCACTTGGTACGGCATGCTTCCAAGATTGAGAAGAAATTCAAACAGATGAAGCGATACTTTGGATCTACGAATCAAAAGCAAGCAAAAGGTGCCCCCAAACCGCATAACAAAGTACAAAGCCAAGGCATGGTGGCTCAATACAACCTGCAAAAGCTGCAAGAAAATAACAACACTACGAATCTGAAGAAGGATACGGGAAAGTGGTGTGAGTTCCATAAGAGCTCCATTCACAACACAAGTGAGTGTCGGGCCAAACAGTCACTAGTGGCCGAGATGAGGGCTTCTGAATTAGATGCATGCTCCAACACTGAATCAGACCCCGAGAAGGGGAATGACAGAGGGAAGCAAATTATCAATGTGGAGCCCAATGTCACCATTTCCACAATGAAGTTCCAAATGGAAGAACTGAAATATCTGAAGGAGGAGTAGCATCTCTTCCACTCCCAGATGTGGGTAAAGGGTTCCCCGCTACAGTTCATCGTCAACGGCAGGAGCCAAAAGAACCTCATTTCAGCAAAGTTCGTGAAGCAGTTGGGCTTGCCAACCACAACACACCCATATTCATACACCATCAGGTGGCTTCACTGAGGATGAGATATCCATATCAAACAACAATGTCGCCTTCCCTACAACATCAAGCCCTTCACCGATGAGGTATTACGTGACATTGCTCCTCTTAATGTTTGTGATGGATTATTAGGTCAACCATACTTGTGGAAGTGACATGTTGTGTATGAGTCTTGGTCTTGTGTTGTTATTGTCATCTTGGGAAATAAGTTGTACAGGATACCAAAGGTACCACCGCCTATCACTATATCTTTGGTTATTGAAAAACAATGTAGTAAGATCATTTCCAAAACTGGGAAATTTGTTTTCTTGATGATCCACCCTCAGGGAAAGAAGAGTATTGTGGCCATGACCTCTAGATAGGGCTCCTCTATATGATAAAAATGAATGGAAAAGGTCATGGAGGAGTACTGGGTCATCTTCACCTCACCCATAGTGGTGCCCCTACACTGTTAGGTCAAGCACCCCATTGATATGACCTTGGGTGTGCTTCTGCCCTATGGACCAATCTATTGGCGCTCTGTTCTCGAGAATGATGAAATCAAGTGATAGATTCAGGAGCTACTACAAAAAGGTCACATCCAGCCAAGTTCATCTCCCTATGGAAGCCCGATCGTGTTGGTGTAGAAGAAGGATGGAACTTTGAGACTTTGTATTGAATATTAGGCACTGAACAAGATCACCGTCTGGAATAGTTACTTGATCCCATAGATTGATGACCTTCTAGACCAACTCAAAGGGGAAAAATATTTTAGCAAGATCGAATTGAATTTTGGGTATCAATAGGCACCAATCGAATCGTCTGATGTGTGGAATACTTCCTTCAAATCCAATGAGGACCTTTTTGAATGGATGGTCATGCCTTTCAGGTTGATGAATGCTCCCGCAACCTTCATGAGGCTGATGGATGAAATCTTATGACCATTCACCAACTAATTTGTAGTAGTGTAATTGGATGACATCTTGATCTTCATCTAGACTTGGGAAGAGCACCTCCACCACATCCGACAGGTCCTCCAAACATTGCTGAAACACAAGTTGTGTGCCAATTTGGAGAAGTGCACTTTCGGAATGACCCAGGTTCAGTATCTATAATAAATTATTGATGAGCGTGGGGTGCATGTGGATCCAACCAAGATCCAAGTCATCTAGGATTGGCCAACCCCGACCACTCTAATAGAGCTTCATGAATTTTTGGGTCTTGCTAATTTCTACTGCAGGTTCGTGTTGGGATTCTCTCATATCACTTGGCCCTTGAGTCAAGTAACCAAGGGAGGAGCGAAAGAAAAAATTATTTTGGTCAGAATCTCAACAGAAGGCGTTCACATAATTGAAACATTGCCTCTATTGCACCACAGTGCTCATGTTACCATACTTGCAACGACCATTTGAGGTCGAGACATATGCCTATGACTATGCTATTGGGGAGGTTCTTACTCAACAGGGGCATCCAGTGGCATATCACAGTGTGACACTGTCTGACACAGTACGAAAGTATCCCACTTATGAAAAATAAATGTATTCCATTATGCAGGCTTGCCGATAGTGGAAGAATTACATTTTGGGGAAGGAAACGATCATCCACACAGACCACTGACCCCTACAGTTCATACAGACACAAGGGAAGTTGCAGAATGATCACCATCAGAAGTGGTCCACATATCTACAATAGTTTCATTTGAACATCAAGTATAATAAGTGAAACACCAATATTATTGCATACTACCTCAACAAACCACCGATCATGGTGATAAGCACCATGCTCAACTCTTGTGGGAACGAGAGTTCTAATTGTCCACTTCTCTACAAGAGAGATCCAAATTTATTCCATACATACATGATGCTCTTGGAGGGTAATCGAGTTCCAAATTTTCACCTCCAGGATGCACTACTATGTCACCTGGGACACCTTTTTGTTCCTTCAAGTGAGAATGCCAAGATGATTTGGGAAGCGCACTATAGTTGGGTCACTGGGAATTTTGGGGTCGAGAAAATAGTGGCAATAATGCAAAATTATTTCTATTGGCCAAACCTTCTACATGATTTCAGGAAGTACATCATATCCTGCACTTCCTGCACCATTACCAAACCGACCATCAAGAAGAAATGCCTTTATACTCCGCTACCTACCCCTAATTGACCTTAGCAATCCATATCCATGGATTACATGTTGGGCCTTCCTTCTACTAATAATGGAAACCACTGTGTTTTCGTGTTCGTCAAAAAATTCTCAAAGATGGCCATTATGGTGGCCTCGAAGAAGAATATCACAACAGAAGCCACTCCTAAATGCTTCTTTGAACATCGGATCGAATGAATATCCCACAGTCTATCATCTCAGATCAGGTCAACAGGTTCCTCAGTACATTTTGGTCCAGCCTCTGGTCAATGTTGGACACCAATCTCACCAAGTCCACAACTTTCCATCCCCAAACGGATGGCCAGACAGAGGTCGTCAACAAGATGATCGTACACATTTTTCACATGTACAACTCAAAGAATCCACACACATGGGATGAGAGCATACCCTATGTACAACATATCTATAACCAAGCAATCCACAACTCAACCGACCACAACCCCTTTCAGGTGGGCTTGAGATTCCAACCACTATGTCCCATTGATGTAGCCATACCATTTTCACCTACTCAGGATGATTCGGCTCATGTCCAGTCTGAAGCTTCCAAGGAGAACAACTTCATTGAGCACATTCAACACATTTGCCAACAAGTTCATGACATATTTGACATAGCCAATGCTAATTACAAGAAGTGGCATGATTAGCATTGGGTGCAACACAACTTCTAGGTGGGCAATAAAGTGTGGCTACATTTGCAGAAGGAGCACCTTGTTGGAACCCACTTCAAGCTTCGCCTGCTCTGATATGGGCCATACACCATCACCAAGGATGTAGGGGAAAATTCCTTCGATCTCAGTATCCCACCATTCCTTGATATGCACCAAGTGTTCAATAGGGACTGCCTTCGGCCTTACTTTCCACCTCTACTGGACACATCCGACATGGCAGAACAAATCACACCTACAAAGTTAAACCTAGATTGCATGCAACAAGACACAATTGATCATATTATGGACACACAGATCAAGAACACCCACCAATAGAGGATCCAACTATATCAAGTTGTCAAAGTAGGCCAACTCCTTCACCAAGGCAAGTGGCTCACCAGGGACGAAGTTCAACATAAGTTTCCTCATCTCATGGAGGAACTCAATGCAATGGGGAAAATGCTTCCTAAGGGGGGAGGAATGATCCAGGTGGATATTGGTGTCCACCCTCCTATTCTACTTGGAACCCCACCATTGTTTCTTTCATCTTTTTCAGTTTCCTTAGTTGTAGCACAATTTACTATTTTTGGCAGTTTTTTGAGTCCTGAATTTTCGGATCCGATTTGAGGCCCTAAACAACATTTTTTTGGCATATACCGATCGAAAATTATTAAGAACATGATATTTTTTTCCAACAATTTTAGTCCTTAGATAGATATTTCTAACGATGTATCATATGCGTCAAGTGGAGATACTATGCCAAAGTTATGGCCCTGGGAAATTGATGTACCAAATTACCTCGACGAGGCCCATATTCTGGTGTTTCATCTCCTAGGGTTAGGTTTTTTGGATTTTTAGGGTTTCCATTGTTTCTCAATAATATACATGCCTTAGATACTCATTGGAACACAGAGTTCAGAGGCTTGTCACTGCCACATCTCTTCTCAGAGATAAGCTACCAGTGCCCTAGCTAGTTTATTTCTATTTTGTTTGTAAACAAATTTCAGTTCTTTGATATTAATGAAGTGAAGTGTTATTTCCGGTGCATATTTGTATTCATGGTTATTTGTGTATTATGTTGCATTCCTACATAAATCTGGATTAGGGCCCTTCAATGTGTATTTTAGCGAGTCCAAAGAAGGAAAACTCAATGATTCTTCATGTTTAGAGAGTCTGAAAAGAACTTAAAGGCGACTCCAGGGTTGTCCTTTTTTGTAATTTTAGTTTCATGAGGCCGAAAAAGAGATAAACTACCACTCAAAAGACACCCTTTCAAACCTTTTAATGAGTGTGAAAGGAAGCAATATCACTTGGAAATATTTTCATGTTTAGAGAGTCTGAAAAGAGCCTAAAGGAGACTCCAGGGGGTTCATTTTTCATATAACCTTTACGAGTCCAAAAAAGTGAGAAAAGTATACTTGGTTACATTCTCATGTATTTGTGAGTGTGAGAAAGAACAAAGACTGAGTTCATAATTGGTTTCAATTTTACACAAGCTTGAAACAAAATAAAACTATGCTTGTAATTTCCCAATGTAATTTCCAATGGTTTTGAGGGATGCCCATGGTTGTTGGTATTCTTCCCCCAGCTTGCGAAGCTATCGGATTAACTCCAAAATGATAATCAAATGTTGGATACATGCCCCCCCAAGCTTCATTTCATTCGTCGACTTTGAGAAAAAGGATAAGGGTGGATGAAATGAAGGTTAAAAAACGATACCTAACGAAAGACTAGACTCGACATCTATGAAATCTAGCTAAAGACTTGACTCGATATCTATGAGATCTAGTGAAAAGACTTGACTTGATAGGAGAGGTGAATTTTTCATGTTTTAACGAGCTTAACACCAGAAAATAACTATGCTCAAAACCTTTGTTTCATTTTTTAACGATATTTCCACAGAGAGGCAAAAATATGCTCAAGACCTCCGTTTCTTTTTTTAATGATCTTTCTACAGAGAAGAAAAAACTATGCTCATAACCTCTCCTTGATCATGGATTACAAGAGGAAAATGCTCTGGAAGGAATACATGTCAAAGGATAAACATTAGTCATGGAGTCCAGGAGGTCTTCATTAGATGGAAGAAAATCACTCTGGAAGGAATACATGTCGATGACATCGATACGGGTAGGGAGATCTAGCTCTAATATCCCTATCAAAGAGCTGACCATGTCAACTACCAATTCTAAGTCAGGAGAAGGGAGATATTCCCTCTCTTGAAGGGTTGAACACATGGGTAATTTCGTTACATAATTGACCCACGGCGGGGAGGACATTGTTGGCATGTACAAACCATTTAGGGAAGGTGGATGGTTGACCATCATATGAGGGTCAATGAATGAAATGTGGTCGATAGTTACTATGTTTCTGTTGTGAGGGGAACACATCACTCGAAAGAGAGTGGACAAAAAATATCTCATAATGTATACATAGTCTCACCCAAGGAGCAGGTTAAAGTCCAAGGGATCGTGAATTACCATCACATCGACGTAGACCATTTTTCCTCCCAAAGTAACTGGAAACTGAGGAAGGATCCATAAAATTTGACTAAATATTTTTTCAAAGGTCAACAAATTCTAAGTCAGAGGCACAAGCTTCGGGGAACCAAAATATTTCCAAGCATTCATGGATAAGATGCTAACAAAATAACCTTCGTCTATTACAATGTTAGGAATATTCCTATCACAAACCTGCATGGTGATTTGGAAAGGCACGTAGGAGGGAAGATGGAGTTTTGTCAAATGATTACAATTAATAGTAATCATTTGATTGCTTGAAGGGGGTGCCATCGGGATGGGAGGAGTTCCCCCATGTTCGAGTGAATTAGTATTAACGAGGTAGACCTAAGAAATTTCCTCACTCTTTGAATGAGGAGTGGGATCGACTGATGATGGAACCATATCTACCACTTTGGTTGGACTCTTCAAGGGAGGAATGGGATGTACCAATGACAGAATCATATCAACCACTTTGGCACTCTTCAAGGGAGGAGTGGGATTGATTGATGGAGAAACCATATTGACCACTTAGGTTGCACTCTTCAAGGGAGGAGTGGGATTGACCAATGACAAAACTAGATTGACCACTTTGGAACTCTTCAAGAGAGGATTGGGATTGATCGATGAAAAAAATGGATCAATCACTTGGTTTTGTGGTTCAATTGAGGATGAAACCAAATTGACCACCTGATCAATGAGACTGACCAGGACTAGAAATGGATTGGCCAGTCCATCAACAAATGATGGTTTGGAATAAATATTATAATAACCAGTTGGAATTTGAATCTTTTCCAAAAGATAAGAAGCCTCATCCATACAAGGTAAAAGGTGAGAGTAATGATCACCTTCACATAACAAACAAGGAAATTTGATAGTTATATTCTTCTTACCAACCTTAATGTCACTAGATGATGAGGTGTCACCAACATGTCTTGTAGGGGCTGATGATGTGGAAGACCACATTTCTAAGACCTTTGGGAGACCATGGAAATCCATTAGAAAGTGGTTACCCTTATAAACACTGCAAGGGAATTTGGGTTTAGGATTCTTCATTTTAGACTTTTCGACTTTATCAACACTCCTAGTACGATTAACCGTAGTTGGTTTCTTGGATCCAACATGCTCTGATGGGGTTAGAGGCTTGGTCCCTTTCTAGTTATTCTTCTTCTTCTCTTTCCATTTCTTATTCTTCTTATCAACTTGGATACTCACTTTAGACCTTTCATTAGGCAAAGAAGGAGAAAGGGAAGGAGACCTTATGGGTGAAGAAGGATAAAGGTTGACATGAGGTTGATATGTGGGTGGTGTGCTTACATCTGAAGCACTGAGAATATTTGAGATCACTGGAGTGGGAAGATTTGAGATCATTGTAGTTGCAACAACCTCTCCAAGTCCTCCTCGTCCAACCCTTGCATGATTCTTTCAAGATCATAGGTTTGATATCCAAAATATTTCTCCCAAGATTATAAGTTTGATACCTCAAATCTGCCTTTTTATTCTCCATGGAAAGCCCTCATTATATAGGATTTGGAGGCTTAACCACCATGGAGAGGATCACTCATCAGATCCACTAAAATGGGATCCCCAAGATATCTAGGGAGAAAATATCTCTTGAAAATTTTAAGGAGGCAATATCTCTCAAGGATTTTAAGGAGGAAATATTTCAACCATCCATGAGATCCTCAACCTTCCCTTAGAAATATCAAACCAAATGTGAGGTGGATTCTCACACTAAATTAATTTCCTTTTTATGAATATTAATAATTAATTCATGTGCACATAGTATTTTGACCTTCATATAATATATTTATCCTCCACATTGACTAGGGATTGTGGATATATTATTTCATGGTGTTGAGGTATATGTGATACTTAGCAAGGTTCATATGACACGTTTATGACACTTTCGACACTTAGGGAGAGGTACCTAGGTGTGGAAATTTGATGTGTAAAATTCTATCATACAAATTTTTCTCGTGTGATTTTTGTACTCGCCGATGGATACATGCGACAAATAGAAAATCTTATAATTCCATTAGTTCTTATAGTCTCTTTTCTACTACTCCCAAATCTGTAAGCTCTGTCAACACAACAATTCACAAGCTTGGTACAATAAATTCCATAAGCATAACAAATTCTTGTCCATACGTTAGTATGAATGGGGTCTGTCATGTCAACTTATTAATCATTATCCTATATGCCAATAACACTTTTGGAATTACCAAGTCCCAGTCATCCTGACTTGCATTACAAACCTTTGTCAATTCATGTTAAAAGATCTTATTGAAGGCTTCTACCATGTCATTTTCCAGAGGATGGTACGGTGTGTTTTTCTGATGATGGATCTAAAAATCTATCAAATATACAATCATCCTATTCAGAAAATGAGTTACCTGATTACTCATAAGTATCCTTGGGAATCCAAATCTTGTAACTATGTTTTTGAACAAAATTCACGCAGCTGTCTATGTGCCACAATCTTTGACTAGCTCCCCCTCGACCCATCTAATTAAGTATTTTGTCGTACTAATGATATATCTATCTCCCAACCTCTTAGTTGGTGGATTAATCAGCCCAAAAAAATTCACTACCCATTTATCAAATGCTTGTAACGTTACTAAGGGAATTTCGTCTCTCCTAGAAGGCTTCCCAAGTCTCTGACAAACTTCACAACTCTGACGGAATTCCTTAGCATCTTTATGAAGGGTAGGCCACCATAGTTGTACATGCAATATATTTTGAGTTGTCTCTTTTCCTACATAGTAAACTCCTACAACCCCTTCATGTTCCTTTGACAATATCATTTGTCTTTCATGCTCTAATACACATCATCATAGAATACCATATGTGCCTAACTTATACAAATTTATTGCTATCAGCTGGTAATTTGTTGCCTTCATTACTAGCTTCTTCTTATGTGCCCCTGTAAAGTCTGGTGGGGCTACTCCTATACTAAAAAATTGGACTATGTTTGAAAAATATTCATTAACCATATAGACTGCAAATAAATGTGTGTTTGGTAAACTGTCATCCAATTTTCCTTCATCTTCACCAGATAGTATGTTCGATAATGATCTGGTACCAAATTAAATTTCCCTTGTTTCACAATTACCTCAAAGTCATATTCTTGGAAAAAAAAATAGCCATTTTCATATTCTCCCCCCAACAATGGATTTTTCTCTAGGTATCTCACTGTAGAGTGATCTGTATACATCCTAAAGTGAGATCCAAGGAGGTAATTCCTAAACTTATGCAAGGCATACACCATCACCAAACCTTCTTGTTCTTTCATAGTATAGTTATGTTTTATAGATAAAAACTTCCTTCTTGCAAATGAAATTATATGTTCTATATCTCATTCACCTGGTTGAGATAATACTAGTCCCAATGCTATAGACAATGCATCCACATGTACATGGAAATCCTTTCTCCAATTGGAAACACTAGAATCAGTGCAGTGACCATATTTAGCTTCAACATGTCCAGACCCTACTGGCATTGCTCATTCCACTGAAATTTAACTCCATTATTTAAAAACTTCTCCATAGGGGTTGTAATTTGTGCATATCCTGTGGTAAACTTTCTATACTATCTAGTATGACCCAATGTGTCTCTAAACTATCGTACTGAAGTTGGTGGTGGAAAATCAACAATTATTGTTATCTTTGCATGATCCATTAACAATCCTTGTTTACACACCACATAACCCAACAAAATTCCAAAAGGCGTACAAAAAATTCATTTCTTCAAATTCAATGAGATCTGGTATTTCCTACACCTATCCAAGATTAACTGAAAAATTTAAACATGATATTAAAATAGAATAAATACTATCCAATCATCTAAGTACACTTCTAAGAACTTATGAATGAACTATTTCAAAGTTGTGACAACTACTCTATAAAATATTGTTGGTGCATTCTTCAACCCAAACGACATAATTGTGTATTGATAACAACCCCATTTTATAACAAAGGTTGTCTTATGTCTGTCTTATTGTACAATCTTGATTGTAATGCCCATAATTATATATAAATATCGTTATCAGCAATTTATTTCTTAACTAAGGCAAAACCTATTGAGCATAATATTGATATTCATACCAGCGACTTCAGTAATTTAGATTCATCAAATATTAAAGACTTCATAGCAGAATAAAATAAATGCATAATTTAACAGGTTACCCGGTAATGATGCTAAGTTCCGTTGTCAACTGCCTTGCTACTGCTGCTCTCCTGCTACCTGCTACAAGTCCAGTCCTATTGCAAACACAGAAAAATTGCCCAAAACTATTGTCCACCCTGCTAGCTAGGAAAACGACCTAGCTCCAGGATATCTACGGATATCCTGGCCCTCTGAGCCCAAAACCTCCAGCAACCCTGGTCCACTGTGTCAATCCCAAACACAAAATTCCTCCCTGGTCCAATACTCATAGTTCTCCTCAAAATCCTTCTCCACCCCTCTCGAACGATCCCCTCCAAACTCCTTCCCCCCCCCTTATTCCTCCTTCGCCGACACTCCTCCTCCATTAACTCCCTACCTAACTCCTTATCCCATTTTAATTATCTTATCCACTCATTAAATATCTTATTCATTCATTAAATATCTTATATCTTCTCGGGATTCTTATGTGATCCTTTCTTGTATACGTAACTTAATTTAAATGTTATATTTTATTCTCCACCTTTATTTAATACTTAATTAATTAATGAATTAATTAATATTTAAATGAATC
>ML796329.1:396874-406972 GCA_009831015.1 Picea engelmannii | reverse complement strand
GGATTCTTATGTGATCCTTTCTTGTATACGTAACTTAATTTAAATGTTATATTTTATTCTCCACCTTTATTTAATACTTAATGAATTAATGAATTAATTAATATTTAAATGAATCATTAACCATCATGACTAACTCATTAATAATAATAAATTAGAATTGTTATTTTAAGACATAAATGTATTTTAGCTAATCTTTTAGGATTATATTAATAAATTAATTATACTTAATAATTAAGGGTCGTTACATTGATCTGGTGATATCTTGAGAATCCATCCATAAAATATTAATCCTCCTAACCCCCAACATTTTCCAACACTTCATCTATGAATGGGGTAGTCTCGTAAACAAGTATCATTCAAATTTCTTATATCAACACATGTCTTGATTCCTTCTATATTTTTGTCTTGAACTACCATTGGATTGATCCACTCCGATTCTTCAACAGGTTTTATAATTCCAACTTCTAACATCCTTTCCAACTCTACTCTTACCTTCTTCTTATATTTTGGTTTCATTATATATGGTCTATGTTTCACTGGTTTTGCATCTATATTCAACATAAGATTCATCTCACCTAATTCCCCAATAATTATTTTCATCTCTAAAAACATTGTGGGAAATAGATCTTGATATTCATGCAATAGGTCGACAATTTTCTCAACTATATCATCACTCCAATAGCCTCCTATGTTTGCAAACTTAGGCTTATATTTTGTACCAATGTTCACTTTTCATCTCTTCAAAGGCTTGGTGTACATTGCAGATTCCATCTCTGGTCCCTTTAGTGGACACTTTCCTTCAATCTCGGGCATGTGAAAATTATTTGGGCCTTCATCTTCATGATATATTTCAACAACATTATAACATTCCAATACCTCCTCGATTGTCGCAAAACATTTAGGTACACTATACAAATTTTTTGATCCCCACAAGTCTTCAAATGAAAAAATATTATCTTTGATCACCTCCAAGTTTGAATCAACCAAAGGATCGTTATTTTCAAAACTAAACACTATCTTAAAGTTTATATTCAACTCTTCCCAATCTATTGTCCCTCTTCGCATTTCTAGCTCTATGTACCAATTTTTCAGAATTATGTCCAAAGTATGCACAATAAAGTGTGTCCAGTCTTGCTTAGCTATTGTTCTCCATGTCGCGATACACTTTGTAATATGTTCTGCAAGGAAATTCAATCCAATATACTTCTGTATAGAATATTTTTTCTCTTTCTTGAACCTAATCTATAGTAACATTTTGCATTGTTTCCAATCCTCTCTTTTGTCCTCATGTGTATCCCACCATATCTCTGAAGTTTCTTTCAGTGCGACATCCAAAGATAATAGTCATTGTTGTTCCAGTATCTACATTTCAAACTCTTTGATAAAATATTCTATAGGTTTTAGTACAATAAACTTTGGTGGATCACATACCTTTGTTCCGATCCATCGTAATGCACGGGTAATATGAGAACATTTTTTTGTCAATACTTCATGCAGCCTTTGTTGCAAATTCGTCAAATCCTTTTCTAAGTCCTACACATAGGAGATAATACCTCTCCAACCGAGTACACTCTCAGGTGTCGTATTCACATAATCATCCATTCATGCAATCATATTATACAAATTATCAAGTTCTTTTCTCTTCATTGGTTCTACAAATATTATTCCTTCAATGGGATCTGGTGATGTAGTAACCTTCAAGTCCTCTACTTCAAATACCATTTATCTCTTCTTTAGATCTATGATATTCTAATTATCAAAAGCCCAATCAAGTCCCAATAGTTATGGATAAGGTGTATTTCCATCTACTATTTTGATCACTTTTAAGTTTGCGACACTTAACACTCCATCAATATTGACACTTACCCCTGTCAACCTTCCAACTGGAACAATATTATGTTGGTTCTCTAATCTCAAATGGATAGGGGACCAAATTAAATTTGTTTGACCCATCATCTACCAAATATGTCTTAGGATAACATTCACATTAGACCCTAGATCCAAAATGATATTTTCCATGTCGTAATCTCCTATCTATGCATTAAGCCGAAACTCCCTATTTATTCTCTTATTTTGGTGTACCTGGTTAAGTGCTCCATGTATGATAGCTAGCTCTTTCTCTTATGAAAAATGGTCAATCATTCCTCACATAATACTAAAAGAAAAATCATCCTTCATTAATTCTAAGAAACTTCTTAAAATGTCTTTCAAAGTACTTACCTTCTAAGTTTTCTTCTCTGAATGGTCATATACTAGAGGCATATCATATACCGGTGGCCTATCATACAAAGTTGGTGTGGTCAATGTTGATGTTATCCATTCAACTCGTATCACTTATTTTCTAGCTTTCTAGTAGGTATATTTCTCTTTTCTAGGATCAACTTCTTTCCTTACCCACTGTTGGATTCTATTCCCTTGATCTATTGCATCAACTCCAGTTCTCATCCCTCTATGTGTAACAACTTCTATCTTAGGTTGTTCATCATGCTCCTCGACTGATATCATTTGTACATTTGCGTTCCTCTTTTCTTTCCTTGTCACAATCAATTGTGGGAAAACTTCCATCGCATGGTCTAGTGCTTTGAAATATGTACATGTCATGCAGGGATTCATACATTAGTTAGCCAAGTGTCTAGGTTGATTACAATTAAAAACAATAATAGGTCCTCTTCCTATGCCAAATTCACCTCTTCCTCGTCCTCTGAATCCTCCTCGACCCCCTTGATTATAACCTCCTCTAGGAGTATTGTACTATGGAACTAATCCTTTTGATTCTCCCCCTTGGACTCTAAAATCATTTGTAGTGCATTGTCTCATTAGGTACAATGCGCGGAAGTCCTTCTCATATTGTCCTACTAACTTACAAAAATTGAAAAACAAGTTCCTTCCAGTGCTTTGGTATTTCTGCATCAATGGACAATTATGAGTGTGGTGACCCATCATCTTGCAAATATCACACCATGGCCCTAGTTGATTAGTTGATTTGGTGATCCTATATTTAAATATCGTTGCAAAGATGGACATTCATTCTTATGATGACCTTCAGTTCTGCAATTAGTGCACCATACATTTTCACGCTTTTATTTCCCCTTAGAAATATCTTGTAATTGGATCATCAATGCAAATAACTATGACTGAGCTTGATCCATTCATGTGCTACTTTCTCCTACAGGGGATGATTCTAATTTCATAGAAATATCCATATCTTTTTTCAGCGTTGCAATCTTCTACTACGTCAAGGGGAAGTGTATATGTGGAAACAAACTTGCAATAAACCACTCCCTATGTTGCTCATATGGAATATAGAATGACAACCGTTCATTTAGTATCGTAAATATTTGGTCAAAATCCCAAATCGATTCATTTACTATCTGCTCAATCTCATTTGTCTTTGTAATGCATTGTGGCTCGAACTTAGGCTTCTGGAACTCTTTCAACAATGATTTATTTACTTCGGCCCATGTTCTAGTCTGTCCCATAGGTGTAGTATTATGATATTTCATATACCATAATAGTGCATGTTCTTTGAAGTTCATTTCCAACTGTGCAATCTGCACATCATCATCCTAGACATTCTTCTAAACCGCCCCCATGAAAGAGAGGTATTCTTAAGGTGGGATCTACCCCTGCCATCATATTTTGCATAGTATTCCTTCTTAGTGACACTATCTAAAGATGAATTAATGTACTAATTCCACTTATCTAACTCCCTTTAGTGTTATTCTTACTTCCCTTACTAACTACAATTGAGAAAGCTTCCTCATATCTTATAGATGCACAAGGGGTCGTCGATTTGATGTAGATTCTGACCTAAGTGGTATCTTCTTATACCATACTATGTTGACCTTCTATGTGTGGTATGATATGGACTATTAAATCGATATCTCTCTCTTCAAACTCACTATGATTCCCTTCTCTCTTAGCAACAGTCCTCTTCCTATTCGACTTAAATCTCTTACCACTTCAAAATACTCCGTTCTCTTATTTTGTCACACCTTCCTCTTCTCTCGACATCATAAACTAATTCTTTCCTCTTTTATTCTTCCCTGTGACACTCAAACCATTCCCTAGTTAGTTCCTAGTTCCCCCTATGCGTGAAGGTGCTTAACTGTTAAGGAAATCAGATTCCATATTCACGACCCCCTTTTCACACAATAACATATTAATCCACATATATAATGAATTCAAGTATCTTCTACGTGTTCCATTACATAATTCCCTTTCAGCAATGCTATATGACTGAGTACAATCTATAACAAATCTAGTTACATACCCTCCCAACATACTATGCAGGTAGTAATCAACTGCATGTGACACCTTATTTCTTATAGCATCAAGTTCTCATATTAACTTAGTATTTCAATTTCTAGGAATATCAGTGCGATGTCTTTTGATCGGTTCAACAAATATTTGGATCCACTCTACTAATACATTCAGGAAATCAACAAAGAAAATTTCATGCATATCTGTAAAAACATACCTTTGTAACCATTATTTTGTGTTGATCTGTGAATTTTGTTTTTGATCTACTGCAAACTTGATCTCCTTAGTGTTCAACCATTCTCCGATCTCTTCCTTAGTCATCCTCCACATTCCCCTCATTCACAAATCGCGGACCCAACAATAGAACCATTTTTTGGCACGTAGTGGGAAGATCTGGGGTTAATCATTAAATCACCAACAAATCCCTAAAGATATCGACCCTTTCAGAATCACTCGCAAGCAGGTGATGTATGAACCTAGGTACCTATTGGGACTGTAGGAACCATGTTTCCAAAATCATGGGAGAGTATGAGGCATTCATCCTAACCATTCACTTATTATTCATTCTTTTATCATGTGTGTGAAATCATAATAGTGTACTAACCTATGAAAAATCCATCTTATATACTCATTCATCATATGCGTGGCACCATCAAACACATATTCATATTAATTATTAAGCATCTATCATATGTGCATAGTGAACAAAATAAACAAACACATCATGACATCAAAACACATAAAAACACAGAGGTTTAACGTGGTTCACCACAAACTCGGCTATGTCCACAACGATTTGATTCTTATATTATTTATTCATATTCTTAATTACATTCATGTGCACTGTGCTCATACAATGATCTTCAACAAAACCCAAAACTACCCATGTTGTTCTATGTTACAATGCACACATACCTCTCGAGTGATACTTGACTCATCTCATACTCATCCACTTCAACAACTATATCATACTTCTAGCTACCATATAAAAAGAAACCTCTACCCCAACAACCCATTACATATTTATAGTCTTTCATTAGGGATAATCCCATTACAAAGTGGTTAGAAGTGGACAAAATGTCCCAAAACTCCTCACTAACTTCTGCCTTTTTCATGTTGACTCATGAAAATGCTCTAACTTCCTTTCGTGCATGTTGTGCCTTTGCTGACATGTCATGAGATTTGCTCCTATGCGATTCCAAAAACTTACCCAAAGTTGTCCTGCTCCAAAATGGGGTATTCCAATTTTCATTTAAAGGCACTAAGGATGACACTTGTGATAGTGAGTTTTTCTAGCTTGATTATAGATGAGAGAGCTCCTAGAGTAACATTCTATGTAATACTATGAATGTCTCTTCCCTAACCATTTTATTTTAGTCCAAACAATATACGAATACGTTCTTAGGCTAATTCATTAGCTCCTTACTTTGTCATTTTTTAATCACACAATGCCTACATACTAATGAGCTATGTTCTACTACTATATTTCAATTAAAGTGATGCACAAGAAAGCTATTCAAGTAGGTATGGAATGTTTCTGGAAGCCAATTTATAGAGTTGTTAGGATATTGGCACCAAATTTGCTACCATTTAGAAGCATTTCTAGGACTAAGTTATCAAGAATTTGAGAAATTTTGGCTAAGATTTTTTGAGAGGAAACAACAAATATTGAAAAATAGAGAAACTGGAAAAATTGAGTTGAAGAAAGAAAACATAAATCAAAGTTAAAAAACCATGAGGAAATAAAAGAGAAAAAACAAACTTTTATTTATGTAAAATGAGGGGTTTGTCATAGTGGATAGTTGATGTAATGTTCTAAAATTGGGCCATTTATGGGAAGGCGGTCATCTCCCCCTTCAAGGTTTCTTAACTGGTAAGTTCCTTGGGAAATTTTCTCTTTGATTGTGTAGGGTCGAAGCCACATTTGTTGTAATTTTGAATGTTTTCCTTTATCCTCATGTGTTTTGTCCCATTTGTGGACTAAATACCCAACTTGCAAATATTTCGCATGAGAATATTTCTTATCACACTAGAGCTTAACAATTGGTTGATGAGTTTCAAACTTTTTCTTGGCCTTGGGACAATTTTCTTCTAGGTTCAACAAGGTATCAATACTTCGTTGGATGATGGGACACTCTCTCTCTAGTGATATTGTTGGGTGAGTTGTAGGGAAGAAAGGTAGATGTTTGAAGGTAAAATAACTTCTTTCCCATAAACAAAACAATACAAAGAAGTTCCTAGAGAGGCCTTAAGGGTGACACGATCATTCCAAAGGGAATTAGGTAGAGAATTATGCCAGTTTCTATGGTGATCAACTACATTTTTCTTAAGTATTTCGATCAGGTTCTTATTTGTGGATTTGACTAAACCATTACTTTGAGGGTAGTAGTTGGATACATATTTCATAGTGATCCCCTTTTCCAAATATAAATGAGATAATTTTAATGATGAAAAATAAGTTGAATTAACGAAAAAGAGAGACTTAGGAATGCAAAACATAGTGATAATATGTTGTCTAAGAAAATTGATCATTGTTTCATCATTTACTTTGGTTAACGATATTGCTTCAGTCTAGCATGTTAAATAGTCAGTAACGGTTAGGATATACATGTGTTTCTTAGATGAATGAGGATTGATCTCATCGATGATGTCCAACCCCCATTTTTTGAAGGGTTCTTCAGTAGCGACAGGTTAAAGAGAAACAACTGCCTTATATTCTCTCCTTGCATATTTTTGGCATGTATCACAACTTTGTGAATATGCATGAGCATCCTTAAATAGTGTAGGCCAATAGTATCCAACACTCAATATCTTGTGAGTTGTTGTATATCCTAAAAAATGGCCTCTTTCTAGTCCATCATGCATGTCGTCAAGTACTCTCTCATTATCTTTTTTTTCAAGGAAATGAAGTAATACTCCATCATAGTTCTTCTGAAACAAGATGTCATGCACCAATTGATATTGTAAATATTTCAGTCTAAGGGATATTTTCTCTTTGGAATCGAGGTTCTCTAGAGTTGTACCATTTTGAAGGTAATAGTTGATATCATTGTAATATAAGCCTTAAATAACTAGGATGTAAGGAGCATGTTGTGAATACATAGTTGGATCCTCTTTCCATCTTTCTTCTTCTTGATCTTCATCACTAATATCTTGTGTTACCAATTTCCAAAGGCCCTGACCTTTCACGATGTTGGATGGTTAAAATTCAAGGTCATATTTTTATAAGGTTTTCATCCAATTACCTCATCTCTCTCCTAGATCCCTTTGAACAAAAAGGAATTTGAACTCTAGATGAGGGATGATAAATTTCGTGTGGTTCTTTAAAATGTAAGTTCTGAACTGTTTGATTTCTTGGTGGAAAAAAAAGGATTTCTTATCCATTGGTAGGTACGTTAGTTCACCGCATTGTAATCCAATGCTCATGAATGAAACAAAATATTCATTTCCTTTATCATGCTTTTATGTGAGAATTGTTTTGAGGGAATGATCAAACACAAAGGTGTATAGCAAGAAGTCTTTATCAAAATCTGGGCTTTGTAGAGACGATGAAACAACTATAGTGGCTTTGATATTTTCAAAAGCCTCTTTCTCAATAGGTGTTCATTTGAATTGAACGTATTTCTTAATCCTCTACTTAAGAAATTTGGTGATTTCAACAAAGTATGGAATGAATCTTCTTACAAAGTTGATCTTTTCGAAAAAGGATTTCATTGAATTCTTTCTATGTGGTGGAGGAATTTGCAGAATAACTCTTGTTCTTGTTAAAATATTGTGTAACTTAAAAGAATATTCTTATCCCCTTTTGTGGATAAAACAAAATATAATATATATATATATATATATATATATATATATATATTGACAAGTCATCCCTATTGTGCCTACACAAGACAAATGTAAAATAAAAAGGTAAAGTGGACACGTCGGCCCTGACCTAATTATTGGGGGGCACAACTTGTATTTATAAGAGGCCTAGCATATCATTTGTACACACACTCATCAAGCTCTCTCTATCAAGGGCACAAGTCTAAGAGTGATGCAACTAGAAGGAGGAGTGATGCAACTACAAGGAAGAGTACCTCAGTAAAGGGTTTTGGTTATCTTGGTGAAGGATTGTCTTGGTCTAAGTGGTGCGCTACTTTGTTCTAGTTAGGATTTCTCGTGGATCTTATGTTTGGTGAGATCTCTCTTTTGAGAGACACTATACTTAGTTATTGAATCTATATTAAAGAAGTTTTGATGGGTTTTCTTCCCCTTGAGGGTTTCCTAGGATAAATTCTTGTGTACTATGTGATTGTGTTTATTTCAGTAATATCCTTATTATGATGTTCTTATAATGAATATTAATAATAACAGATTAAGAAAGAAAATTTAACATGGTATCATACTTAATTTGAAGACAACATCTTTCACAGAAAAAGAAAAACGTCATTGTGGCAATACAAGAAAATTAGGGATTTTTATTGAAGAGGAATTTCAGCCCAAAGATCATATAGAAAAGTGTGCCCTGGCCTAAGGAGCTCATTGGCACCTTCGACACACCTTTTCAATGGATAGAATTCCCAGAAAGTGAAACTCCATTTTTCACCAGTACTAGAAGTACCAGAACACCAGAACTAGTACCAGAAGTACTAGTCCAGATTTTCGCAAGCTCCATTTCAAGGGGTAAAATTTGGAATTTTCAGAAATTGACTATACCAGCATACTCGCCTCAGTCCAATGCATATTTTGGTGAGTTCACTTTTTAGATCCAAGAAATTTGATTATTTTATTATTTCTATAGCCCAAAGGGCTAGGGTTTCTATCACAAGAAAGAATGGCTACCAGTATGAGGGTAGAAGACAGGCTAAAAGGATCTAGAAACTTCACATCTTGGAAGCATAGGTTGTAGATGATTCTATATGAGAACATGCCACATTGAGTGTACCAAAACCAGAGGAAGAAGAGAAAAAGACCAAGCATAAGGAAAAGGGAAAAGAAATTATCAAGCACATGTGGCAGAGGAAGAGGAATATCCTCCCTCAAAGAAAGATTTAGTAGAAATTGACGATTATGTACTTTAAGTTGAGGATAGTTGATCTGAAAAAAGATAGAAAATGGTGGAGTCTGTGGAGCCTCCCTACACAAAAACAAAATATAAGTATTCATGTTATTTTTTAGTATCTTGTTTACGTTAATGATTTCTCATTACAGGTTAGATTTTTGTGAGAATGTTAATTAACCTCGTTTTACTTCAGTGTCTATGCAGACTTATGAATGAAGTATCAAATAAGAGGATAAATAAAGAGATAAAATCATTATTTTAGGTATGATCACTCATGAGAGTGACAAATGTATGTGTTTAGTTATGATAGTAAGGAAAAAAATGGTAATTTCATATCTAGAGTGAAAAATATTTCAAAAGTCTTATTCATGATTAGGGTTTCATATGTGTACATGGTTGAACAAGTTTTTCTTAAGAAAAGATGTGTACTACTCTGATAGAAATCATGATATATTTTTATTTGATTATTGTTTATTGTTACTGACTGTTAAGAACCTAAATAGATCTACAAATATAATCACCACAAATACTGAATATACAATAGATTCATAAAGAAATATAGAAGAAACCACACTTTATTATTACCAAACCCTTGAGGTAGGGCAACACCATACAATGGATCCTATTATGGAAGGGATCCTCTCCTGTTCACTTGCCTCTTTGAGGGGGCATCCTCCTATTGAGCTATCGCTTCACAATACAAAATTTCTCTTCATATCTCATTACATTGATTGAACCCCTTTATATAGTGCTACCATCACCTAAGAACATTCTAGAGGAGGAATCTT
>ML796329.1:354735-389249 GCA_009831015.1 Picea engelmannii | reverse complement strand
AACTTCCGTATATATATAAACAATGGTTATATATTATATAACCAAACCATGAATTAGTATTAAAACCCCGCGCCATATATATTATACCACGGTTATATGTAATGTAATGAAACCACGGGTCGGGGCTAAGCCCCGGCCCGACCCCCTTTCCATTTTATACAATGATCAAACTTAAATATTGTTGAAACCATATAATAAATAAGAACCAATTGATGGCTCGTTGGTAGGGCGTCCATTGTTAAACCTTACGCCGGGGGGAGGTCCGGGGGTCGAACCCCACGGACTCCAATACATTTTATTAACATACAACCAACCAATTCTGGGGTGCCACATGGTAGCCCATGATTGGACCACGTGGCACCCAGTCATTGACCAACAAAATGCCATGTGTCAACACATCATTCAACTTCAACATCCAATCGAATTCTGCTACATCATCAGTTGCCATGTCATCGTACGGTCTGTACGGCCTTGCCACATCATCCTGTATGGACTGTACAGTCAGCACCAAAATTTTTGCCTGTTTGACTTAATGAACAGATCACTATATCTCTCGCTCCCGACGTCCGTTTGAGACGAAACGAGTTGCGTTGGGTTCACAACAATGAGTCCTACGCTCTTGTCTGGTTTGAAGCGATTCCGAGAAATTTGAATTTTTGAACAAAATTTGATCCCCTGATCAATGAAGACAGAAAGAAAGAAATGTTTGAACTCAAGAAGGCATCCAGGATATTACAGAAGAGAACTTCAAGGATGATTATTATCATATGTTACACAATTAAAGAATCTCTTAGTTTGGTTCAAGAGGGAGTGATGTCTCTGAGATTGAAATGGAGGATCGTGATTTGGTGCAATTAGAAAAGTAGTGGTCCATGGAACATTTTACTCAGTGGATGAGTAATGAGATATTTGGATCAATATGAAAGTTATCTAGTAGATGGATGATGCCCAACAGATGGCTAGCATGGTATTATACCATGGAAATATTTTGGACCATAAGATATTTTTTCAGATTCCATATCTATACCTTAATAGAAAAGGAAGAGACCTTCGTAGAGAAGGAATGAGAAATCCCACAGGTAGACCTTCATATAGAAGGAAAAGATAAGAGACCTTCATAGAGAAGGAAGAGACCTTCATAGAGAAGGAAGAGACCTTCGTATAGAAGGGGAATGCGAAATTTTCCAAGGTTGGCCTCGGTCCAAGTGTTGAGTTTTGGATATTCTAGGGACATGCTAGAATATCCTCATAGAGAGGGGTGTGACCACGCTCATAGAGAGGAGTGTGGATGTTTCTCTAAGGGGAAATGGGTAGATATTGTCCTCTATCCAAGGATTAAGTAGCGTGGAACACAAACCTTGACCATGTGGAATGGTTAGTTGGCTCTTGAGGTTTGTGTCATGATCCTACATGGATCATGGAAAGGGAGTCCAGTCTTTCCCAGGCTAGCATGTTAGATTCTCTAGTTCATGTGGAATGACTAAGAGTGAAGCTATGGTAGTATTACTCCCCAGTGGATGGGTGAGATAGATGACTACAAGAGAAAGGAGAACATAAAAGGAATGGAAAAACTCATAGAATATCTTTTGTGTGAAGATAAGAAAGAGTATCTTCTGCATGAAGATAAAGAGAAAAAAACTTCTTTAATATGGATTCATGGAGAACCAGTCGGTGATCGTGATGCTAGATGATCAAGTGGATTATATTGATGCCTATTGTTGCTCAATTGATAATGTTATCCAATTGATGGTGTTTCCCATTTGACGATGTTTCCCAGTTGATGATGTTATCCAATTGATGTTGCTTTCCAGTTGATGATGATTATCCAGTTGATGATATTTCCTAGATAATATTGTTCAATTGATGATGAGATCCAGCGACCTGTCAAAAGATAAAGAATATCCTTATTGTTAAGAGGGAGTGTTAAAATATTGTGTAACTACAAAGAATATCCATATCCCCTTTTGTGGATACATAAAAGGATAAAATATATATATTGACAAGTCGGCCCTATTGTTCCTAGACAAGACAAATGTAAATTAAAAAGGTAAAGTGGATAGGTCGACCCTGACCTAATTATTGGGGGGCAACAACTTGTATTTATAAGATGTCTAACATCTCATTTGTACACACACTCATAAATCTCTCTCTATCAAGTGCTCAAGTCTGAGAGTGATGCAACTACAAGGAGAAGTGATGCAACTACAAGGAAGAGTATATCAGTAAAGGGTTTTGGTTATCTTGGTGAAGGACTATATTGGTCTAAGTGGTGCGCTACTCTGTTATGGTTAGGGTTTCTGGTGGATCTTTTGTTTGGTGATATCTCTCTTGTGAGAGACACTGTACTTGGTTATTGAATCTATATCAAACAAAATTTGTTGGGTTTTCTTCCCCTTGATGATTTCCCAGGATAAATTCTTGTGTACTCTATGATTGTGCTTCTTTTAGTAAGATCCTTATTATGTTGTTGTTATAATGAAGATTAATAATAATATATTAAGAAAGAAACTTTAACAGTTCTTTCTGGGTCCACTAAAATCCCATCTTTTGAAATCACATGCCCTAATAGTATACCTTCTGAAACAAAAAAAAATGGCATTTTTAGGATTCAATGAGATCCCATACTTTCTACGTCGTTAAAATATTTGTTTGAAATGTCTTGGGTGGTCTTATTTCTTCTTTAAATAAACCATGACCTCGTCAATATAGACCACCATGATTTGACCGATTAGTCCTTTGAAAGAAATATTCATAGCCCTTTGAAATGTAGCACCTACATTTACTAAACCAAAGGGAATACTTATGTAATTGTATGTTCCCCACTTAGTTATAAATGTGGTTTTCAGTCTTTCTATTTTTTCTATGAGAACCTAGTTGTATCCTTAAAATCCCTCCAATAGAGAAAACATATATGAGCAATCAATGAGTTGTAAGATCTGCTCCATAGGCGGAACTGGGAAGTTTTCTTTGTCAGAAGATCAGTTCAAGTTTCATAAATATATACATATCCTTATTTCTCTTGACTTATTTATAACAAGAACCATATTCGACACCCAAGTTGAATGATGAACCTTGAAAATGATTTAGGTGTCTAACAAGTTTTTTAATTCCTTCTAGATAAGTGGTTCAAGAGTTGGATGTATCTTTCTGATATTTTTCTGGAATGTCTGGACACCTTCTTTAATTGGGATTACATGTTGAATTATTCATATATCATAAGTCTTCATATCATCATAATTCCATACAAACACATTGTGGTACTTCTTGAACAGTTCCGTGAATGTGTATTTTTCCACCTCTAAATAACATGTACCTAGGTTGACATAGTTGGGATATTTAGAGGTCCCTATATTCACTAGGAAATGCATTATGGTTGAGATATTGGTATTTGTATTAACAGGTCTTCTAAACTTAGTGTGTAAATCAAACAACTTCTCAAGTGTCAACACATTCTTTAGGATGCAATTTTCTTTGACTTTGCTTGTCTCATCACGATAATTTCATAGGTCTTGATGATGGGTTTCATAATCAATCATAGAATACTAGAAAACATATGAGCTGGTGAGAAAGTTAAATATCTGAATATTAGTATTGAATACTCACTAGTTCGTTATGTTTTCCAATATTGAAGGCCTGAAAATTATTTCAACAAAAAATCCATCATTAGGGCGTATGAACCTAGATGGTACGTTGGCCAATATATATGCAATAGAGGAGATATTGAATGCATAAAAGGAGTAAATAAAATTTCATACTTCTTGTTGATATTCTCTTAGATGCGATGACTAGAAATGAATGATATTTTTCACTTGTCAAACGATTATTTATGAATCACCAAATACTTTAAGGTACTTCACCTCGAGGTTGATGGCCTTTTTTGGACCTTAGACTAAGGATTCATATTTTACAGTGTTATTGGATCATTAAAATTATAGGCGATAAGATATTAGCATCTTAATTTGTTCAATATCGATCAACATACATCCTTACCTAACTCCTTCTTATGTCTAGGAGCCATCAAATAACATGGACCACATGTTATAAATATTAGTTTTGTCAGTTGCGGTATAACCTAAGTTAGTTAACATGGTGTAAGCGTTGTTATGTGTTCATGGAAGGAGTTTTGATTTGAATTTAGCTATACTTCAGATGTTTATGATTCATAACAACCATGGTTAGTTTCGAAGAAATAGTTACCCAAAATGGAATGTGGAAAACTAATAGGTTCATTCTTACCTTATAATTTTGTTATTGTGTGTTTCATGCAAGCTTCAATATTTACCCGAATATAGTTTTCTTTCCCTTTATAAGGAAGCCACAAGTGGGACCCATTAGTGGAAAAATAACCTTGAATTTTAGCTGACCAATCCCTACTAAAAAACAAACCATAACTTTTTGGTATGTCAAAAACAACAATATCAATAACTTGATGCACCTTAGGGTTGGATGCAAGCCTAAATAAGACATATTTTAGTTCCCATTTTACTCTAACATATGTTCTATCTAATTGCATGATCCTCATTTTAGTCATTTGTGGAACTGCATTTATCCTTTAGTAGACTGAATAAGGCATAATATTAGAGGATGTACCTGAATATGATAAAACATTATGCACATTGAAATTGAAAATTTCATAAGTGACCAGAAAAGGTGGAACTTGGGACTTTGAATATGCACCTATGCATGTTGCATTTATCGTTGTTGTGATTTCCACTGTGTGTACTTCCTTTGACTCAACATTTAGGTGGATGTTTTCATTAGTATAAATTATCATTTTCTGAGAATTATTGGGGTTAAGAGCATCATGTAGTAGAACACATTGTTGTGTAATGAGAATATATCAAACATTAATATGTTTGCTTTTGTATTTATCATATCTTCTATAACGCTATAGTTTATAGCATGCACATTTTATTTGTTCATTGTTTGGTTTGATTTTGGCTCATATGTCTTTTTGTTGGTTCTTTCTATGTTAGATTTGGTGTTGTCCCCAACTGAGTTGGAAATACTTGGTTTATCTATGTTAGTTGGAACAACCGTATCAGATTTTCCACTAATTTTCCCTTGGGTTGAGACATTTAGTTTAGGGATAGACAAAGGAGGAGTAATATGTTGGAGTTACTTCACACACACCTAGGATTTATTTTTCCTAAGGTTTTTACTTGTTTATTAGTCATAATTAGTCATTATCTAGTCTCCTATATTTTAGGGGAGAATATTCCACCTGGAGAATATTCTCTTTCAGTTGGCACTTCAGTTTGACTAGTTGAGTTGAGTTTAGATGTTTCATTGGTTTTTTCACCATGCAAAATTGGGATCATCACCAACTCACTACTCTTTGTTCAGTCAGTTAACTGGAGACTAGTTGACTAGTTAACTCAGCTAGGTGGCAGTTCACTCCAGTAACTGCCTGAGAGACTAGACTAGGTGGAAATTTACTCTTGTAACTATTGGTGTTTGTCCTGATCAATCTAGACAAACACTATGGCTCATTATTAACTCATGTATCCTATATCTATTGTAAATTATTCACTTGTTGAGTGTGGAAAACGGTTAATGAGAATTATTTCCATTCTTTCTCTCCTTCTTCTTTTTCCAATTCTCTCTGCAAATGTGTGTATCATTGTTTAGATAGATCTATTATGTACAGTTTCAACACATTTACATGGTATTAGAGCCGACAGACTGCTAAGAAAAAGATACACCAAATCATTTTTTGCAGCTACAAAAGATTGAAGACAACAAAAAGATGGATTATTCACTGAAAATACTTCTCACGCCTCACAACTATTTGGAATGGGAGCCAAAAAATTTGCTTCTCCTAAGATGAAAAGGATTATACCAAATAACCATGGAAATGGAAGTAGAGCCTAATTCTTTCGATGAGAAAAACGATTTTCTCAATAGACAAGATATGGCCATAGGATGTATCCTCTATTTTATTTCTCCCGAAATTCTCCATGAAATATATGACGACTCACAATAATTCACTCCAAATGATTTATGGATCATATTGGAGTTTTTATTTGGGAATAGGAAGAATGCATGAAAATTTTTGACAAGATGGAGAATGTAGAAAAGCCACTGGAAGATAAAACATTTCAGTTTGAAGAGCCTTCTACACAAGTATTTGCTCAAATTTGTATTCCAATAATTGAAGATGATGTCTAATCCATTTCAGATTTGTTTTCTGAAATTCATGTGGAAGATATATGGCATGCATCAGGAGTCACATGCAGATATTTTTCCATGCACCATGCATGCATCTCAGGAGTCAAAAAGGGAGTCGCACACATCAGACGCCATTCTGATATTTTATGAGAAAAAATTGCAGAAACAAATTGGATATTTGAATTCCTCTCGATAAAATATCCAATTTCAAAAACAAAATCATCTGAAACGGAGTCTGGAAAGTGAATTTATGATCGTTTTAAAATCATCAAAAACTCAACATTTTTCTGGAAACAACCGCACGGTTTTCAAAATTTCATCCAAAATTTATTTAAATATTATTCATTACAAGAAGATAAAGTGGATATGTGTGGAAATATCAATGATTCGTATACTTCATCAGATCCGTGTAGACATATACATCTTAACAAAATCCTCAAAGAGAACAAACTTGCACAGTTGCGAGGTCTTCTAGGAGTGAAGGACAGGGTTGCTTAGCAACTATTTTTTGTTCCTTCTTATTTTTTATTTTATGCATTGTAATTTGAGGGGTGGTTTTGTTACCATGAGGCTTTCCCTCTTTCCTCATTTATTTTGGTGTATCTTTTGTTGGAGTTACTTCACACACACCTAGGATTTATTTTTCCTAAGGTTGTTCATTGTTTATTAGTCATAATTACTCATTATCCAGTCTCCTATATTTTAGGGGAGAATATTCCACATGGAGAATATTCTCTTTCAATTGACACTTCAGTTTGACTAGTTGAGTTGAATTTATATGTTTCATTGGATTCATCACCATGCAACATTGGGATCATCACCAACTCACTACTCTTTGTTCAGTCAGTTAACTAAAGACTAGTTGACTAGTTAACTCAACTAGATGGTAGTTCACTCCCATAATTGCCTGAGAGACTAGACTAGGTGGTAGTTTACTCCTGTAACTGCTGGTGTGTGTTCAGATCAATCTAGACCACCACTATGGCTCATTAGTTACTTATGTATCCTATATCTATTGTAAATTATTCACTCTTTATGTGTGGAATACGGTTAATGAGAATTCTTCCATTCTTTCTATCTTTCTTCTTCTTTCTCAATTTCTCTTTGCAAATGTGTGTGGTATTTTCTAGCTAGATCTATTCTATGTAGGTTCAACACATTTACATGGTATCAGATCCGACGGACTGCTAAACAAAAGCTACACCAAATATTTTTTTGTAGGTACAAAAGATTGAATACAACAAAAAGATGGATTATTCACCGGAAATACTTCTCATGCCTCATAAATATTTGGAATGGAAGCCAAAAATTCTGCTTCATCTTAGATGTAGAGGCTTGTACCAAATTACTATGGAAATGGAAGTAGAGCCTGATTCTGTTGATGAGAAAAATGACTTTCTCAATAGACAAGATATGGTCATAGGAAGTATTGGCATGTCTGTTTCTCCCGAACTTTTCGATCAAGTATATGAAGAATCACAAGGATTAACTACAAATGAATTATGGACCAAATTGAAGGTTCTATTTGGAAATAAATAATATTGTGAAGATTTCATGCAGGAGGTCGAACAAATAGAGCCAGAAGAGAAGCCATCAGAATATCAAGCCTCTTATTATGAAGAGTCTTCTACAAACATTTTTGCAGAAATTAGTATTCCAATAATTGAAGATGATGTCTAATCCATTTCAGATTTATTTTCTGAAATTCATGTGGAATATATATCGCATGCATCTCAGGAGTCACATGCAAACACTTTTGCATGCACCATGCATGCATGTAAGGAGACAAAAAGAGAGTCGTGCACATCAGATGCCATTCTTATATTTTTTGAAAACATTTTGCAAAACAACATTGGATATTTGAATTCCTCTCGGGAAAATATCAAATTTAAAAAAAAAATCATCCGAAATGGAGTCCAAAAACTGAAGTTATGATCGTTTCAAAATCAACAAAATTTCAGCATTTTTCCAGAAATGGCCATACGATTTTCAAAATTTCATCCAAAATTTATTTGGATATTATTCATTACAAGAATATAAAGTGGATATGTGTGGAGATATCAATGATTCATATACTTCATTAGATCCATCCAGACATCTACATCTTCAACAAAAATCTTCAAAGAGCACAAACTTGCATAATTGTGAGGTCTTCTTGGAGTGAAGGACATGGTTGCTTAGAAACTGCCTTTTGTTCCTTCTCGTTTTTTTATTTTATGCATTGTAATTTGAGGGGGGGTTTTGTTCCCATGAATTTTTTCCTCTTTTCTCGTTTATTTCAGTGTATCTTTTGTATTTGGGTACCTAACATGGCCTCGTAGCCAGGACCGATTCTTTATTTTCACCATAGTGATGTTTAGGGGGGGTGTTGGAGTTACTTAACACACACCTAGGATTTATTTTTCCTAAGGTTATTCCTTGTTTATTAGTCATAATTACTCATTATCCAGTCTCCTATATTTTAGGGGAGAATATTCCACCTAGAGAATATTCTCTTTCAATTGACACTTCAGTTTGACTAGTTGAGTTGAGTTTAGATGTTGCATTGGTTTTGTCACCATGAAATATTGCAATCATCACCAACTCACTACTCTTTGTTCAGTCAATTAACTGAAGACTAGTTGACTAGTTAACTCAACTAGGTGGAAGTTCACTCTCGTAACTGCCTGAGAGACTAGACTAAGTGGTAGTTTACTCTTGTAATTGTTGGTGTGTGTCCAGATCAATCTAGATCACCACTATGGATCATTAGTTACTTATGTATCCTATATCTATTTTAAATTATTCACTCTTTATGTGTGGAATGTGGTTAATGAGAATTCTTCCATTCTTTCTATCTTTCTTCTTCTTTCTCAATTTCTCTCTGCAAATGTGTGTGGTATCTTCTAGATAGATCTATTATGTGTAGGTTCAACACATTTACATCTTTTGTAATTGGGTACATAACATGGCCTCGTAGCCGGGACCCATTCTTTATTTTCATCATAGTGATGTTCAGGGGGGGTGTTGGAGTTACTTCACACACACATAGGATTTATTTTTCCTAAGGTTTTTACTTGTTTATTAGTCATAATTAGTCATTATCTAGTCTCCTATATTTTAGGGTAGAATATTCCACTTGGAGAATATTCTCTTTCAGTTGACACTTCAGTTTGACTAGTTGAGTTGAGTTCAGATGTTGCATTGGTTTTGTCACCATGCAACATTGGGATCATCACCAACTCACTACTCTTTGTTCAGTCAGTTAACTAGAGACTACTTGACTAGTTAACTCAGCTAGGTGGCAGTTCACTCCAGTAACTTCCTGAGAGACTAGACTAGGTGGCAGTTTACTCTTGTAACTATTGGTGTGTGTGCAGATCAATCTAGACCACCACTATGGCTCATTATTTACTCATGTATCCTATATCTATTGTAAATTATTCACTCTTTGAGTGTGGAAAATGGTTAATGAGAATTCTTTCCATTCTTTCTCTCCTTCTTCTTCTTTTTCCAATTCTCTCTACAAATATGTGTATCATTGTTTAGCTAGATCTATTCTGTGTAGGTTCAACACATTTACATAATATTTCTGAGAGGAATATTGTTGTATTTGGAAGAGGAGGTGATGGGTACTAGACCTTTGTTGCATAGGTTGCACTCCCTAGGAATAGCTTTAACTACTTGTGCACCTTCTACAAATATTTCTTCTGTCTTCCCATCATTTGATTCTATACACCAATCCCCAAAAAGGAATTCTAGATTCTAGGGGAACCTCTTCAGTGGTATCATTTTGACCCTCGTTAAGTTATTCATCAATTATGTTATGTTGATCCAACATATGATTTATAACTAAGGTAATGGAGTTGACCCATTGAGGAAATTCCTTTCTGAATGATTTTGTTGATGGTATGAACATAAGTTATCATTGTTGAAGCTATCCAAGTTGAAATAAATTTGAGGATTTTTGGGGGTCTCGGTGAGTTGTCATATTTCTTAAAAAACGAGAGGAAAGTTTTAGGTCTTTATGGCCCTTCACCAACATTATTCTTGAGATATTACAACCTCATTATACAATTTCTTGACCAACTTTACCACGCTATTGATATCTTTGGGTTACTTTTCGGGTGGCTTTGTCAGCAGTAAATGTTTCTTTCCAGCTGACCCGACTTCTTCAAAGTGTGGGTGATGGTCATAAGAGGATAGTTCCCTTTCTATAGTTTAAAATTCATCAAAATTTAGAGCCAAAGTGTTGCTACCAATTCTCTTAATGAAATTTCCTATAGAAGGAATGAGAGTTGTCATGTAGTATTCAATGGTTAAGGACTGTGCGGAGGCTATATCAACAGTGAACTTACTTAGTTTCATCACTAAGTAAATTCCTAGGCCGAGGAAGCTACTCACAATGGTAACCACAAAACCACTTCAGAATTGAAACCGGCCTTTCAGTTCATAGAGGGATATCTCTTGTCACTTGGTCTATAAAATTGGATTTTCTTTGAGGAATAATGGCTAGATTTTTGAATAGGTGAAAATATTTTATGGGGTTTGCTAGCAAGAAGAAAGGGATATATTTGGGAAATGGAATCAATATTTGAAATAAAATGAATACATTTTCTAGTAGGTAGATATATCAAGGAAGCAAAGGCTAGGTAGGTGATGAAATTTCAGTTTTTAATTTGTTGTGTAGGATGGAAGAAAGAAGAAACAAATAATAAAAATTAGATTACCATGAAATATGAATTCTGATAAGTTAAAAAAGAAAAACAAAGTTTAAATTTATTGAATCTAAAGAACCATTTAGATGAATTTCAAACCCTTTGATATCCAATTTAAACATATGAAATGTTGCAAATGAAAGGTAAAGTAAACTAGAAGAACATACATGAAAGGAATCACATACTTCGGGTCATCACCACAAGAATCTTTGGCATGAAAAAACTCTAGACATCTGCACTAGTATTTCATTCAAATTTAGAAGTTTGTACAATATTCAAGTAAGATTCGTCCTTTGTGCTTCTGCCAATTCAATATTTTCTTTAGTAAGTTTATGATGAACATGTTAAATGATAAAGGAAATAGCACTGCACACTAAGAATAAATAAATGAAATCTATATAATAGCTCTAAATAAATCAATGTTATAGCTAGTGTTTAGATTAGAATCTTGTGTTACAGTAGATAAATACTTTTCATTGAACACATGTCGCTATAATGGTCAATGAAGTCCTATTATAATAGTTGTGAAAATGGTATGTAATAATATCTAATGAGGGTTTGAAGGTTAACATGAAGTAGCTTAAATGCCTCTGAGAGAAACGCATCCCATCTAATGGTTGCAGATATCTAAGTCCCGCGGCCACCCATAGAAGCCATCTCAAGTGAGACTACATAGTACACTCTGTGCACTGTGTTTCCTTCTAGTATCTAGAAGGGCCAATGGTAGAAGGGTACATTGGTGATATTATAGTTAGAACCTGGATCATCCCAAGAGATCAAACCAACAATGGTTTTGTTTCCCGTTGGAACTCAAAATATTAGATCGGGAGCGATGTATCACACAGTATAGTGCGAGGTCTTAAAAAAGGGATGTTTTTAGGTTGGAACCCCATGAAAGCGGAGATTGAAAGATGGTTGACAATTCAAGAACTAAATTTTTCCCATAAAGATAATAGAAGCTCTAGGTTTAATCCAAGACATTATTTGGAAAGATACGTATCCAACTAAATACACAAGAGTTTCTTTAGTGAGTTTCTCATGCTATTGCAGGAGTGGATAACACGATTGAAATATACCCATCCAATGAATAAATTTAGATCACTGGAGTGGACAGAAGAAATTATCTCACAATTGAAAAGGTTAAATAACAAATTCATGCACATAGTAGATTTCTAGCTAGACACAATTGTACCGGGGTATATCACTAAGTTCATAGTAGATACATCAAAGTCTTATAGTATAGCAGAGCAGGAGTTTCTTAAGGTTCCAAGGGGAAGTTACATCAGATCATTGTACACTTCAATCAGTAGATTATTGCATGATAAATGGGCATTAACTATGGAATCAAACAATTAAACTACTCTGTATGCATGGGGGAGTTAGGGGAAACATTGAGGAAGGTCTGAGATGGAGGGGTAAATGGATAGATAAGAGAACGGTAAAGATAAATATCCTATTATGATGGATCAAGAGGAGATCCATGAAATTATGCAGAAGGAAGGAATGATGCACAGTGGTAGACCCTACCAATATAAGATTAATAGGAAGAAACGAGCAGTAGTTGAGAGGGAAGGCTTGGAGAGTGATGAAGAAGAGGTAGAGGATCTCCATGTCGTGGAGAACATTGAAGAGATATTTTGTGCCACATATGAAATAAATAATAGAGGAGCGGGATCTAATGAGGAAGTAGATACCCCTGTCCAGATCTAAATCAGTGTAGAACCTACAACCCCATGTATGATTAACACATCAACAAAGAAAGAGTTGTTTAGAGAACGAATGATTGATGGTCAGAGGAAGATAGGATATCATAATAGAAGTGAAGGTACAAGTGGAAGTACCAACAATAGTACATGTAGTGATACAAGTGGAAGTACCAGTAGCAATACGAGTGGGAGTTCAAGTCTGAACAACAGTGCACATATAGTAGTATCGTGCAGAGTAGGTGCAACACATTCCACAATGGAAGGAGTAGATCCAACGATAAGATTACCAGAGTTCCATGGGGATGGAAAAGAATACCTAGAGAAGCACCTATTCATGTGTGGTCAAATATGGGAAGAAAAAATAATCACTGATGAGGAAGCAAAAGTAGCACAGTTACTAATAACATTCAGAATTTACACTTTGGATTGGTACATGAACCTAACAGTAAACAATCCATAGGGTGTACCGGGAAAAATAACATAGATAAAAAAGGAAAAGAAAGAAATACTAGAGGAGAGGGATCTAATGAGGAAGCAGATACCCATGTCCATATCTGAATCAGTGTAGAACCTACAACCCCATGTATGATTAACACATCACCAAAGAAAGTGTTGTTTAGAGAACCAGTGACTGGCAGTCAGAGGAAGATAGGAGATCAGAATAGAAGTGAAGGTACAAGTGGAAGTACCAACAACAGTACAGGTAGTGGTATAAGTGGAAGTACCAGTAACAATACCAATGGGAGTTCAAGTCCGAACAACAGTACACAGATAGTAGTAGCACACATAGAAATTAAAAAACATTCCACAATGGAAGGAGTAGATCCAATGATAAGATTACTAGAGTTCCATGGGGATGGAACAGAAGACCCAGAGAAGAACCTATTCATGTGTAAGCGAATATGGGAAGAAAAAAGAATCATTGATGAGGAAGAAAAAGTAGCACAATTACCAATAATATTCATAAACTATGCTTTGGATTGGTACATGAATCTAGCAGTAAACAATCCACGGGGTGCACGAGAACAATAGAAGAGATCAAATAGGCACTCATCACTAAGTTTCAGAGGCCAAAACTAGAGGATGAATTTATGAATGAGATGATTGAGGTTATACAAAACCTAGAGAATCTGTATGGGACATTGATCAAAAGTTCAAGACATTGAAAGGTACATTGAATTATCTCATTTGTGACATGCAACACAAACATTTGTTTATAAATTCTATGTTACCACACCTCAAATATTCGTTGAGACAAAATAAATTTCAAAACCAGGAAGAGGAACTACCAGAAGTGATGCAGTTAGAAGAGAATCAGTATAAACAGATGGATCCAGCTATAGAAGAGTTGAAGGAAGACCTGAAGAACCTAATAGTGAAATTAAACCAAAATAAGAATGGGGAAAAAAGAGAAGTTGTGTGGTGTACCCTTTGCATATCAGAGCGATATGACAAGAATGAGTGTCCAAAATTTGTGCAGTACCTGGGAGTAGGGATACCAAATAAATTGCCTACATGAGGGCCTTCATGTGAAATATGCAAGACACATGGGCATGATCCTTATCACTACCCTATGATGCATAAGTAGAAGACGGAACCAAAGATCACTTTATGTAACTTTTGTAAATCAGTGGGGCATGAAGACAAAAATTGTAGAACTCTGGATTTAATGAAGGAAAGAACCTTGGATGCATAAAATATGTAGTATGAGTTGATGACAGGATAGACTACACCAAAGTTTGGAAATGTGTATCAATTTCAAGCAGTGCCATAGTTTCAACAACCTCCGTAGTATAATCAGGCACAAAAATATCATCAACATAACATGGACCCATAGGGGAACAAAGGAGGATTCAGAGGCAAAGGAAGAGGAGGAATGGACAGAGGAAGAGGGCCTATTATCTTCCATAATTGTCAATAGAAAGGACACTATGCCAAATATTGTCCTCAACCAACAGAAACATGTATGTATTTTCATGCAATAGATCACGTGACATAATATTTCCCGAAGTTAATGACAAAGATCCAAGAGAAGAGGAAGCAAAATAATCAAAATGTGTAGTGGATTGTTGCATAAATAAGGGATCCTAGGAGTAAAATCAATATAGTGACTAGAGGAGTGAAGACAGGAGAAGATGCACATGATAAGAACAAGGAATCTCGGTGTTGGATTCAAAAGAACACACAACCACAACAACAGTTTGATGCAAATAAGGAAAAATAAACTTTCAAGGACGCAAATAAGGAGTTCTTGAAGGAGAATGAATCCTCCACATTCAACACTACCCAGAGGTATGATACTCCTATTTTTTATATTCCGAAGTATTTTGATCATACTTACAAAGGAGATCAAACAAAGAAAGTAAGTAACTTAAAGAATTTCCTGGAATATTTCTTTAAATTACTTAATGATAAGAATTCCATGGATTTGTTTAAAAATATGGTTGATAAATATAGCATAGAAGAATGGAGAGGAATAGAACCAAAGAAGAATAATTAGGTCCATAAAAAGAGAAGAACAAACAGAGAGTTCAGATTGAATGCAAACATAAGAGACTTTAACATGGAAAATGTTATCCTAGACTTATGATTAGATGTCAACATTTTTCCAAAGAAGACTTGGGAAGCAATGAAATAACCTACACTAGGGTATTCCAATATCTAATTGAATCTAGAAAACCAATAAAGAGTGATTCCCATAGGTAGATTTAAGAATACAATAGTGGATCTAGATGGTGTGTGCACCACAACAGACTTTGAAGCAATGGATATGGTGGATGAGTCTATACCATTTCCATCACTATTGTAAATTGATTGGGCCTTTGATAATAAGGTTGTTGGCATAGGGGCAGACCCAGAGTTCAGATCCAAGAGTGCACCAACAAGCCCTAGCTACTAGCCCTTCCGGCAACACCTGCGAAGCAGATGCAGTCTCACCCAAAGCAACTATCAGGGGGTTGTAGGATAGAGATGTCTACAACCAGGGGAATATCAAGTGGTTCTTATTACAACAACAACATAACACACATTTACCATTCAACTAGCTAGATCTATCCTTCACAACTATAGATATGATCCAATACAATGATGTAGATAACAATATAACAACAACAAAGCGCAAAGAATCAATCACACACACAACAAAAAATGTACGTGGTTCACCCTCTCTCTAGGGCTATGTCCACAGAACTATGCTTATGATATATTAAGATAAATCTTATAGTTTTGATCTGCGATCTTGGATAGCAGATCCTTTCTCTTCTCTCTTTTCTTCTCCCCTTCCTACGCACCCAACTACAAGACTTAATCTTCACACCCAGCTGAAGATCTCACAATACCAAAAGTCTCTCTCTCATAGCACTTCTCTCACCCCTAATACAATATTCTCCCAATGAAAAATAATCAATAACAAGGAAAAGACATAGTACTCCCCCGACCTAGGTCCTCTCAACCTCTATTTATACATTATAATCCCTCACTAACAACCTCAAGTCGAAACCTAAGTATCAAAAACCCTAATTACAAAAACCCTAGGTGTCTACAACCCTAGGTCAACTTGACCCATTCTTTCCTAGCTTCGCTAACCTATCTTTCCTTCTTCATCTCACGGTGCTCCAAGGCATCTAATGATGAATTTTTTCACTTCTTGAGTCATCCTCGTCCATATTCCTTGCTGATCTATCATACTTGATCTCCTCATCCAACCACTTTCTTTTCCACACTTCGATCCATCTTTTCTGTTATTTTGATCACTTCGCCCCAGTGACAGTCACTGTGTTTCTCGCGAATCTTGTTTTTTAGCTTTTCTTCCTCGTTCTTTTCTTCCTTCCATAACCAAGGGACAACAGACCCCCAACACTCACCTATGACTCATCCCAAGGCACTTGAGATATTATCCTCTTGTTTTACTTTGAATTTCAACTGTGCAGTGCATCCCTTGCTTTCTACTTTATGCCTCCTTTCCATCCTTGTGCAGACTGTCTTTTCTATGTCTGGTACCCAATTTCAACTACACCTGGTACCTGGACCCTTGTCTTCTTGATTCTAGTGAGAACTGCGAGGCAGCTGGTTATCATAGTACAACTTCAGCTGACTCCCATTCACCAAGCCTTCCTTCCAGTCTCCTTTCAATGTCTTCAGCTAGGAAACTCCTCCTTCTGTAGCATAGGCAGTCTCATATGGTCCTAGCCAATGTGTTTTGAACTTCCCAGGGTGTTTGATAAACTTAATGTCATATACTAGTACTAAATCACGTTGCCTAAATATCTTCTTCTTGATGTGTCGTTAATGATAGGCCTTTTCTCGTTCCTTCTGAATTTGTTGATGGAATCCTACAATGAATTTGTCTTCTTCTAGTTTGACCAATTGTTCTAAATGCATAGCATCAATATCATCCATGTTTGTAAATGCAACAATTCTTAAGCTTGGTACCAAGTACTCCATTGGGACAACAGCTTCAAGACCATAAACCAACTTGAAAGGGGTATGCATTGTTAATTTCTTGCAAGTGGTTCTATAAGCCCAGAGTATTGTTGGTACTCTTAAATCCCAGACATCCTTGTTTACACTGCAAATATTTTTCAATGTTGTCTCCAAGATCTTGTTGAATGCTTCAACCGTTCCATTTTCTTGTGGATGATAAGGTGTACTCTTCTGATGGTGGACTACAAATTATTCAGTCAGGGCTTCAACTATATTATTGATGAAGTGTGTACCTTGATCACCCATAAGGATCTTAGGGCATACAAACCTGGTTATTATGTCATCAAATATAAAACATGCAGCTGTAGCTACACTACAGTCCTTGATTTCTCTTGCTTTGGCCCATCTAGTTAGGTATTATGTCATAGTGATAATATACCTTGCTCCGGTGCACTTCCATGGTGGGTTTATAGGTCCCACAAAGTCAATGGTCCATTTTTCAAATGCTTGTAGGGTCATCTGTGGTGCTAATGGAATCTCATCTCTTCATGATGGTTTTCCAATTCATTGGCATACATCGCATGCTCTGGCATATTCTTTAGCATCTCTATGTAACGTAGGCCACCAAAGGCCAACTTGCAGAACCTTCTGCGTAGTTTCTTTTTCTGCGTAATGTCCTTCTGCAATGATTTCATGAGCTTCTTTGAGGATCATAGGGAGTTCTACCTCCATTACACATCTTCTTAGGATCTCACCAGGTCCCATTTTATATAGCTGACCAACTATCAATGAAAAATATGTAGCGTGCACCACTAGTTATTTATTTTGAGGAATTGTGTACTCAGCTGGAGCCATTCCTATTGACAGGAACTAGACTATGTCTGTGAAGTGATCATCAATATTTCTAATGGTGAGAAACTGTGCATCTGGTAGTGTATCCTCTAGATTGGTAGGTTCTTCGCCATGCTCCAACCTCGACAGGTGGTTTGGGCCCTTATTCATTCTTCCTGGCTTAACTATGATCTCAAAATCATATTCTTGAAATAGGAGAAGCCATCTACATATTCTCCCCCCCAACACTGGCTTGTTGACTAGGTGCTTCAATGCGAAGTAATCAGTAAACATTTTAAAGTGTCCTCCCAACAAGTAGTGTCAGAATTTATGCAATGCATACACCATGGATAATCCCTCTCTCTCTGTAGTAGTGTAATTGATTTCAGATGTAGATAGTTTTCTCCTGGAAAATGCTAATGGATGGTCAATGTCCCCTACTCCATGTTGTGCTAGTACTGCTCCTAATGCAATAGAAGATGCATCAACATGCACATGAAATTCCTTTCTTCAGTCTGGAAAGACTAGGATAGGCGCAACCACCATCTTTTGTTTAAGTGTGTCAAAGCTCTATTGACATTCGTCCGTCCAACCAAACTGACAGTCTTTCTTTAATAACTTCTCCATTGGCGCAGTAATCTGAGCATATCCTTTGATAAATTTCCTATAATAGCTAATATTTCCTAGCACAGTCCACAGTTGTTTGACTGATGTAGGTGGTGGTAAATCAACTATAATTGCAATTTTGGATGGATCGACCAACAATCCTTGCTTGCATACAATATGACCTAATAATACTCCAAATGGTGAGAAGAATATGCACTTCTTCAAACTCAAATCAATTTGACACTGCCTGCATTTATCTAGCATTAGCTTTAGACATTCAGTATGATTTTTCAACAAACTAAAAACAATCCAGTGATCAAAGTATGCTTCTAAGAACTTATGCAAAAATTCTTTGAACGCTTCAACCACCACCCTGGAAAAGATGGTTGGGGCATTCTTCAGTCCAAATGGAATTACTGTATATTGGTAGGATCCCCACTCTGTGGAAAACGTGGTCTTATGTCAGTCCTCCTTGGCAATGCAGATCTGATGGTATCCTGAAAACCCATCTGTAAAAGAATATACTTCTTGGCCTCCTACGTTATCCAACACTTCATCTGTGAAAGGTGTAGGGAAAGGATCATGTAGACAAGCATCATTTAGCTTCCTGAGATCTACGCAAATCCTGATCTCACTTGTCTTATTATCTTGCAATACCATGTGGCTAATCCACTATGATTCTTCGACATGTTCAATAATCCCTGCTTCTAGCATTTTGTCGAGCTCAATCTTTACTTTTTCCTTATATTTTGGGTTCAATATGTAGGGTATTTTCTTGACTGGCTTCACATCTGGTTTCAAAGGTATTCTCATTTCACCCATAGGTCCTTTGATTCCCTTCATATGAGTGAACTTGGTCGGGAACAAGTCCTAATACTTGTGTAGTAATTCTGTGATTTTTTCAATAGTAGTAGCATCCCAATAATCTCCAACATTGGAAAGTTTTGGTATCTCCTCTGTCCCGATATTGAATTTATTTATCTTTATCATCTTTCCAATGAATGGTAGTTCAACTTTTGGTCCTTCCACATCTCTCTAACCTTTTGTTTCTGTGATATTCACCTTCCTTGGATCATCGTCTTTGTCAGCATTGATTTTGTAGCAGGTCTGCAGTTCCTGGAGGGGCACAATCCATTCATCCTCTTCTTTCTACAAAGGGAAGTGAGATGCCTCCTCAAATACTTTCTGTCTCACCATCTGTAGTGCTTGATCTATAGAAGGAAATTCATTGTCAAACAAAAAGGTGATTATAAAATTCTGGATCATACCTTCCCATTCTGAAGTGACAAGGTGCAGCTCTGCTTGAAGGTACCAGTTAATCGGGGTGGTATCCAGCATATTGACGAATATGTGTACCCATTGATCTCTAGGAATGTCACTCCAAGCCTCTTCACAGCTTCGTACATGGTCCTTTGGGCAGCTTCAACCTATGTACCATGATTCACAGCTTCCTACTTGTGCTGAAAACTGCACTGTTGTCAAGGTTCAACATTGTGTCTAGTCTGTAATATTTATTTTATGTGTCCCCCACCATCTTGTTGGTGTGGATTTCATGGCCTCATCCATTTCCAACAACCTTTTTTATGTTGGTACACTTGTCTCAAATTCTGATAAGAATTTTTCTAAGGGGTTTAACCCATCAAATGTGGGTAGATTACTCACTATTGTGCCAATCCAACGAACTTCTCTAGTTAGCCTAGCACATTTTATTGTAGATACTTCATACATATAGTTCTTCCAGTTCTCTAGTACTTCTTCTGAGTCAGATGAACATGTATTGTCACTTCTCCAGCTCAGATTCCCATCAACTATAGGGTTGATATAATCCTGTTGTCTAGCGGTTAATTTGTAGATGTTTTCCAGTTCAAATGCATGGTCCTCTTCTCTGATAGGAACTGTGTATCATGGACCCTCATCTAGATCTAAAGGTGAAATGACCCTAAGGCCAACTTTCTCAAATGTCATGCGTCTTTTCTTTATATCAACAATAGTGGAATTTTCAAAGGCCCAATCAATTCCTAATAATGCAGGGCAAGGGAAACTATCATCAAGTATTTCAATTACCTCAAAACCTGCAAAGGTTCTTACTCCATTGATGTCCACTAGGACATGCTCTAATCATCCAAATGGGCTAACAACTTGTTGATTAGCCATGTGAAGCCTGATAGGGGAATATATCAACTTTGGTTTTCCCATCAATGCCCAAGTCTACTTCGTCATGACATTGACCTCTGACCCTAAGTCGAGGACCACATAGTCCATCTCATACTCTCCTATATGAGCATTCAAGTGTAATTCTTTATTTGTCCTTCTCCTTTTTCCACTTTGGTGCACTTCTCTATTCAATAAGGGGTCTATTTTTACTAGTTCATACTACTTAATCAAATCTTGTAATTCTTGTACAACACCTTTATCTTGAATCAACTTAACACAAGTGTACAAGAATTACATGAGTTTTCTTACCTCTTTCCCTTCTGTTGGTGATGTAGATGGATCAAACACCTGAGGCATGCCATATTATTTGATTTCTGGTTGTCTCCTTGATGAATATATTTGATCTCCTTTGAACTCTTTCCTTGCCTCCTCGGATATCTATCTTTCTTTCTTAGCATCGAACGTTGGGGTATTTTCCATAGCCTTCGTGACTCTGTGGTCATTTTCATTCTTTCCTTAGGATACTTTGTCTTCTTCTGTAGCAGCGCCTCCTCAAGTAATAACAGTGACTCTAGGGTCTTCTCCATGAGGTTTAGCATATATCAGTTGTACTTGTGGGTTCTGATGGGGTCCTCGTCTTTCCTGAATTTTAGCCAGAAGCACAGGGAATTCCTTTATGACATGCTCAAAGGAGTTACAGTAACTATAGGTTGTGCAAGGATTCTAACAATCCCTTGCTAAATGTCCTAGCTGCATGCAGTTGTAACTGATTATTTTTCCTCGTCCTCGACCCATACCTCCTCCTCCTCCTCCTCCTCTGTAGCCACCGTGAGGAGTGAAATTTCCTCTCCCTGGAGAGTTGTACTGGGGAGTGTTTCCCTCTTGTTGTACTTCGCCTTGAATCTTGTATATGTCTCTCGACCTTTCATGCATGATATCATAAGCTCTACAATCCAAATCATCATTCCCTACTGATTTACATAATGTACAATACAATTTTGTGGGTGTCTGGACATACTTCTACATGTAGTAGCCCTGGGTGATGCCTATTTCTACATACATCGCACCAGGGTAGGTTAACTTTCTTTAAGGGGATTGGTGCCCCTGATGCCAAGTAATCATGAAATAAGGGACAGAGTTCCTTATCATGGCCTTCAGATCTGCATATTACACACCGGATATCTTCCCTTTTGTCTTTTCCCTTATCTTTCTTCATATCCTTGACTTGTAAAGACAAACTAGTTAGCTGGCTCATGATCTAGTTAATGCCTAAGATAGATTCTCCCATTAGTGTTGATTCAAGCTTCATAGAGATCTCCAAAGCTTCTTCTTGAGATGCAATCTTCTTCTACATCAGAGGGATCCTTATGTGTGGTAAGAATGCAATGATGAACCATTCTTTGTTCTATTCATCGGGGATCTGGAAAGTTAATCGACTTGTCAGGGTCTTGAATCTTTGGCTGAACTCCCAAACAGGTTTTGCTACCTTTTGTTTAATCTCTTTTAGTTCCGTAATACATTGTGAATTTGACTTAGGTTTCTTAAACTCTGCAATCAGTGCATTCTTGATCTCATTTAGGGGCTTAGGTTGTGTCATTCCTTGGACAAGTTTCATGTACCAACTCAGTGCACAGTCCCTTAGCATAGTGTTGAACTGGGTTCTCTTGATGGCTTCATTGGTGATAATTTTAATATTCCATACAACCTCACACATAGCTCAATGTTGATATGGATCTTCATATCCATCTCCTCTAAAGATAGGGAGTCTCATTTCATCTACCATAGATATGACTAGGGTTCTTGTCTGAGTAGATGTTGAGATACTAGTAACAATACTCTGAAGACTCTGGTGGTTCTGACTATTCTGATTGCTAAGTATAATTGGGACAACAGAAGGATTAACATTAATTACTTCAGTAGTTTGCATAGTTCCTGAGGTTTCTAGCTTGTTTTGGCACAGTTCTTTAGCTTCCCCTTCTTCTATTCTGGTGGGATTTGGATGATCTTCGTCGGTTAGATCTATCTCTTCTCCACTATATAAACCCTCTTCCCTGTAGTTTTTCTTAAACAAGTTCTCAAGGTGAACTCCTCAGAATACTTTCCCACTGCATGTATGTCCTACTTCTGTGTCGTTGTCACTGCCCGAGATCTTGAACATTAGCCTTTGTAGGTCCTATCAATCTACTGTATCTTCAAGATATGGTTTTCATGTAAGAGCATCTTGATTCTTAGCTTGAGGAAGTGAAAAAAAATTCCTCTGGGTCCTTTGAAAAAGTATCTCTTGGCTTGGTTATATGATTTTGTTCTGTAAACAACAAACTTGGTGATATACCCTCCAATGGTACTATCAAACTAGTGATCTACTACTTTGTATACAACATTGTCGACTCTCTTGACCATCTAGATCAATGCCGGTGTCCAAACCGCAGGAGGTCTAGATCTGATTTCAAACTATGTGTTAGCTAACCTGGCCAACCACTCATGTATCTTATGATGGATTCCTCCAAAGAAGATCTTGTGAATGTTGGTGAAGATGTATCTTTGTAGCCAATCTCCAGTGCTTATTTTAGGGTTCTTGTTCTGGGCTTTAGCGAAGTCCTTCTCTTGGTCGTATATCCACTTTTGAATCTCTATCTTTGATGAGAACCACCTTGACATTCTCTTAAAAATATTCCTATCCCGAAAACAGAACCATTTGTTGGCACAGGGGTAGAACCAGGGTTCAGCTCCAAGAGCACACCAACAAGCCCTAGCTACTGGCCCTTCCAGAAATACTTGTGAAGAAGATGCAGTCTCACCCGAAGCAACTATCAGGGGGTTGCAGGATAGAGATGTCTACAACCAAGGGAATATAAAGTGGTTCTTATTACAACAACAACATAACACGCAATTACCATTCAACTAGCTAGATCTATCCTCCACAGCTATAGATCTGATCTAATATAGTGATTCAGATAAAAATATAACAACAACAGATCTCAAAGCATCAATCACACACACAAAAAAATATGTACGTGGTTCACCCTCTCTCTATGGATACGCCCACAGAAATGTGTTTATGATATATTAAGATAAATCTTATAGTTTTGATCTGTGATCTTGGCTAGCAGATCCTTTCTCTTCTCTCTCTCCTTCTCCCCTTCCTATGCACCCAGCTACAGGACTTGATCTTTTCACCCAGCTGAAGATCTTACAATACCAGAAGGTGCTCTCTTACAACACTTCTCTCACCCCTATTACAATATTCTCCCAATGAACAATAATCAATAACAAAGCAAAGCCACAGTATCCCCCCAACCTAGGTCCTCTCGACCTCTATTTATACATTATAATCCCTCACCGACAGCCTCAGGTCGAAACCTAGGTGTCAAAAACCCTAATTACCAAAACCCTATGTGTCTACAACCCTAGGTCAACTTGACCCATTCTTTCCGGGCTTCACCAACCTGTCTTTCCTTCTTCATCTCGCGGTGCTCCAAGGCATCTAATGCTGGATTTTTCCACTTCCCGAGTCATCATCGATCCATCTTCCTTGCTGATATGTCATCCTCGATCTCCTCATCCAACGACTTTCTTTTCCTCACTTCGCTCCATCTTTTCTGTTATTTTTCTCACTTCGCCCCAGTGACAGTCACTGTGTCTCCCATGAACCTTACTTTTTACCTTTTCCTCCTTGTTCTTTTCTTCCTTCCATAACCAAGGGCCAAAAAATTCCATAATTAATTTAAATATTATAAAGATGATATTTGAAGTTGGGAACTTTACGTTAGTATCACCTTTAGATCCATCATATTGTGAAAGATATGTAGAACCTGAGCCTAGTAATGTTCTAGAGGATGATGTAAACCAGTTGTATAGAACTATTGTGCAAGAGGAAGACTATGTGAATCCAACTACAGGTGGAGTACTCAGTTGGAGGAGTATCAATTCTGGCATGTTAGATTCAAATACTAGAGTAGAAAACTGGCAACAAATATTGCATGAAGTCTCTACTAGGAGGTGCACCAGAGTTACACGGGAAGTAAGATGGGTTGGGACAGAAGTAAGACAGTTTCCCATATTAACTGAAGAGGGAAATTTAGAAAACTTCCTGAAATAGTTTGAATCAGAGGTTTTGGATATTCATGGATTATTAGTGTTGGGTATAACATTGAGGGACACACCTGCACCATGGTGGGGTGCACGTAAGGAGGTAATTCAAGATGGGTATCAATGTAAGCAACTGATGTGCATAAGATTTGGTAGGAGTCAGCAGGATAGACCATTGTAGAAGTATGATGGAAGAGGGAACCCAAGACATCACATAAATGATTGTGTCACTAACTGTAGATTGGTACCACTAGGGGAATGGACGCATTACTCTATTCATACATTATAAGGGATACCTAGCAACTGGTACAATGAGAAGGAATTGCGCAGAGAAACTGTGAGTTGGGGTGCAGTGTATCAGAACTTTATTAGGACCTTTTCATTTGAAAGTGATAATCCATGGGTGGATCTAGCATCACATAGGATCAAAAGGAAGATATTTTAAGAATATGGCGTATAGAATATTTTAAGAATATGGGGTATGGGGTATAGACAAAGATTATAGAAAAGAAACACTTGAGTATTTAGTTTATTGTTATTAGGTCGCAGAGGATGAGGTAGTAGAAGACAACACATGTGACAAAAAAATAGTAGAAGGGGAAGGAGAAATAGGGTTGGAAGGACCCCAATTACAATCAAAAGAGTTCACTGCACCTATGAAGATTAATAAGGTCAATATTGGGACTGAAGAGAAGCCTAAGATAGCAAGCATTGGTGATTACTGAGACACTGATAGAATGGAAAAAATAACTGAATTACTGCACGAGTATAGTGACTTATTCCCAGCCACATTTTTAGAGATGAAAGGGTTAGCAAGAGAACTTGGAGAAATGAAGATAACCCTTGTTGGTCCTAAGATATGCACCTGACTGCTAAAGGGAAAATCTAGGCCACCTATCAGTTTAGAATGATTTTTTGTTTTATTTTTGTGTTATTTGGTTAGAGGTTTGTTATATCAAGACAAAAGGATGGTTGGGTTGGAAGAATGATAGGGATGAGGGTCCTCCTTGGCTGGTGGTACACTAATGACATACAAGTGAATTAATAGAAAAAAGGGGGGAAACAACAAACTACTCAATGAATAATCTGATGTGATAAGTTCAATACTTAAAATATTATTTCAAGACATTAAACGTGTATCGAAAACACAGTTACTCCCACAGGTTGCAAATAAAACAAATCTTCAAAAAAGAATTATCTCTTTGACAAGTTGCATATCAGTGAAAACAAGTTATACAATAGCTGAAAGGAAATGAAATGTGCATTGCACAAACCAAAAACTGTATTCAAGATAAGAATAAAAACACATAAAGATTTGAACAAAACACTTTCATAAAGAGTATGTTCACAAGGTATATATCTTTAATCCATGCATAGAACGGGTCCAACCAGTTTGATGTATTACTATTCTTTCCTCAGAAAATCTGACCTTTACAATATCCAAAAGTTAACTATTTAAAGAGTTGGAGAGGCTCTCATCCTTAAGGGGCAGAGACCTCAATTTAGCTAACTGTTCATAAATAAAAAAATTAACTTCACCAAGACACTGGACTTAATCAACAAGAGTGGTTATTATGACACATAGAATACCACTATTGCATCTAATATAGGAACATGCTGGGATTAATCAAATAAAAACTACTACTATCTATGAGACATAACTGATGCATGCGTTGGAGGAACTGAATTGGCCGAAAATAAGCCTCAGAGTGATAGAACATAGCAGTGTGTTGAGAAACAACACACATGTGAGTTGTTGGAGGCCACTAAAGATAATTGGTTGTATGAGCAGAGTTTGATGAAGTGTTTCTGGAACTAATCAACATCGACCTGTGACTGAGACTTAACTCTATGTCTATTTTTCGATCTTTTAGAAGCTAAGTGCAGTCTGTCTTGACTGTACTTGACTCTTTTCCTCACTTTCACTGTGATGAACTGGTCATGAACAGGAAGACGTGGAGGTGGGTGTCCAATAGGAATATGGGATGAGTGGATGTGAGGGTAGATGAGATGTGAAGACATATGTCAAAAAGTGAGAGGAGGTGTGAATATGATGGAGATATCAGGAGTATGGAGTTGGTGACGTGTAGTAAAGGATAAAAGTGGTGCGCAGAGAGGAGTAGATAGTTTGGGAGGTGAGTGAAGGTAATGTGGAGGTGACGCAGTGACCTGATGTCATTTAAACACATGATTGTAGGAGTTGTTGAGGGTGGTTTGGATCCAGACCACCTTTGGGCCCGCAATCCACCACAAACTACCATGTATCCTTCCAATTGCGAGACCTCTTAGAAAAATTAACACTCGAGCAGTTTACATCCCTGCAATGAAATGTGGTTGTTGATCTGATGACGATCTGTGATTTGGGTGACTTTACTTGATGCAAGGATCAATAGTTCTTGTTGATTTGATATCGATGGTCCATATTCACTTCAGACTTTCGGGCTTCGGTTGTTTTTAATGTGAAACATGAAAAATCTCTCGAAGGAAAATATCTGAAGTGATGTGGTGGCCTGACATCATATGATGTCATGGCTGGTGATGTGTCATGGAAATAAAGGTAACACATTTCATGTGGAAATGGGAGAATGACACAACTAAATGACCTGGAATTAATGCCATGTGTCATGAATGGTGAGTGTCGCGTGTCATCGCTGATGAGTGCCATGTGTCTTTGTTTATGGATGGTCCAAAATTTACTTTGGGTCTTCGAGGGTCCTCCTTTACTTAGTCATATCTATTGTTTCCTCCCAGAGTGACGTGTCTGTGAAGTGACGTGGTGACCAAATGTCGTATATTCAAAGAGGGAGATCCGTCACCACGTGTCATGATCGGTGAATGGTCCAGATTCGAGAGTTTCAAATGTGAAGCATGGGAATCTCCCAGAGGAAAAAATTTGAAGTGAATGATATGTTTTTGCGTGTCCTTGTTGATGGATGGTCTAGATTCACTTAGGTTTTTTGGAATTTCGGGCTTCGGGAGTTTCGAATGTGAAGTATGAGAATCTCCCGAAGGAAAATCTCTGAAGTGAATGATCTGTTGCCGCATGTCCCCTTTGATGGATGGTACAAATTTTCTTCGAGACTTTAGTACTTTGGCTCTTTGACTCTTCGATACTTAGAATCTTTGGCACTTCATGAGTTTCTGTATGTAAAGTATGAAAATATCCCGAAGGAAAATCTCCGAAGTGATTAGTCGGTGCGTGTCACTAATTAACTCAAACTTAAGACATGCTAAATACTTCAGGATTTCGGGACTTCAGATAATTCTTGATGTTAAACTCTGCATGATTCTGCACCCCCGAATGGATGAGAGTCATTGATCTAATTTTCCTGGTGGATCTTAATTGTTGAAACTTACCATGTTTGTTTTGACAATCTGGGCCCGAAAATGATCATTCTAAATTGTTGCGTTTGTCTACGGTCCTTTCCTGTGCATACAAAAATGCTTGGTCGACCTGCTGTGATCTCAATCCATAGAAAACATGATGACACGTAATTTGATCCAAATACAACATATATTTAATCCTTCAAGAAAGACAGAAAATTCAATGCGCAAAGGCTCAAACAGGAAAGAAGCGAATAAGAACCATGTCACTCAAAAAATTGGAAACTGACTTAACCAACCCGAAGAGGAAACATTGATGAAGGTATAGGTAAAATAGAAAGGAGAGTCATGGATGCAGACCTAGATTACAACATTGGCTCCAAATGGGGATATATCGTCCCTATGAGGTGCTAAGAACTGTAGATCGATTCCTTGAGATTAAATAACTTCTCTTACCTTTCATTTCTTACTTTTTTTTCTGTCTTCCAGCCCTGTGTATCTTTTATTGTCTCTCAGCCATGCATTTCATTTGAACTAAAAAATTGTAACTACACCCCAATGCCTTGTTGGGCTATGGAGTCTTTATTCACACCAAATTAACTACTCAAAAGCAATAATAAAGGAAAGCATATAGGGTACAAGAGGGACCATCCCTTGTCCTTAAAAAAAGTAGTGTTTCATGAAGCTCCCATTTATGGGGCCTCCAAATGTATTTGTATCGTCTAGGTTGTGCAGGATAAATGTGTTGTTGTTCAGAAATTCAACCACCTTAAAAGGGCCAAACCAGAGGTTGTCAAATTTACCATGCTTGGACTTGTCATCCCTTCTGGAATCCCATCTTAAAACCAAGTCATGTTTCTGAAAAATATCCTTCTTATTTTTCTTATCAAAGGCTGATTTGATCTTGCTTTGGTATACATCTGTCCTCTGATCTAGTGCTTCTTTCTTTTGTCGAACTTCTATAATATAGAAGATTATCCTGTGGATGTCATTTGGTTCCTCAATCTCTTCTTGCAAGAATTTTAGGACTGGTATACCAAGATGAGTGGGAAAAACAACGTCTATGCCATAAACAAGTTGGAATGGTGAGGTTCCTAGAGACTTCTTAGTGTTGATTCTGTCAGCCCATAAAGCATATTTGAGTTTATGTCCCAGGATTTTTTGTTTTCAGTCAGTAACTTCTTAATAATCCCGATGAGAGTCTTGTTTGGTGATTCTTGCAGGCCCTTTTCATGAGGGTAATAAGATGTGGAATGTGTCAGGGAGATGCTATGACTGCCACAAAAGTCGATCATGGCTTTGGACTTGAATTCTTGGGCATTTTCCGTTACTAGCTTGCCAGGGAAACCAAATTTGGGAAAATATTAGTTTCCAGGAAATTGATGATCACTTTGTCAATGGAATTCCTGGTGGGCACAACCTCAATCCATTTGGTGAAGTAGTTGGTGGCAGTGAGGATCCACATGTGTTGTCCACTGGAGGGTGGATTTATTTCTCCTATTAAGTCTAACCCCATTGTTGGAATGGACTACTAGCATTGACATGTTTTAGGGGTAGTGATACCAACTTTTGTTTCCCTACAAACATTTGTCATTCATTGCAGGCTCTAATAGTGGAAAACACATCATAGAAAAGGGTGGGACAGTAGTATCCTTCCCTTGAGATCTTGAGATTTGTGGCCTTCCAATGTTGGTTCCCTCCACATACTCCTCTGTGCATTTTTTATGTGACCTATTTGGCTTCATTTTCATCAAGTCACTTTAACAAGATGCCATCAGGATCTCTCCAATATAATATCTAGTTTGAAATGCAGAAAATGATAGCCTTCAATTTGAGAGACCTTGCCTTTGTCTTCTTCACATCTGGTGGACATTCAAAATGCTATAGAAAATAGATGATGTTTTTATGCCAAGGTGAATAGTATTAGTTTTCAAATACCTTTAAGTTGTCTTGTCTAGGCTGCATGATGGGTGTGTTTGACTGGGTGAAGATTTGATTCAATTATAGCACCTTACAATTTGATTCTGATAGAAATTTGGCAAGTCCTTGCCCCTTGATCATCTTGGTGGGATTTATGTGCAGGTCATATTCCAACAGTTTGACAATCTATTTTCCTCTTTTTCCCTCATTGTCTGGTTGGACCAGAATCTCTTTGACACTAATGCTAGGAACAAAGGTTGTTATTCTAGACTTTAGTAAATAAAACCTAAAGGATTTGAGTTCTTTGACTACTGAATAATCATGTTTCTCTAATATATCATGCTTCAACTCAGCATATCAGAGGGCTCTGCTGAAAAATGCTATTGGTTGCTCATGTCCTTCTTCATTTTTCTACAACATTACAACAACAATGGTTTCCTCTAAAGCAAAGGAGAAGATGAAGAAATATTTGGTATAGTCAGGGCTCGCCAATACATAGGACTCAACTAAATCTTACTCGATTGTTTGAAAATATGATTTTTCCTCCAAGGACCACTTTATCACATCATATTTCTTCAACATGTTAGTAATAGGCTTCATAATTTCAACAAAATTTGGCACAAAACATCTGAGGAAGTTTATCTTACCAATGAAAGATTGAACAACCTTTTTTTTTATGGGGATCTCAATCTGTTGAATGGAACAAACCCTCTTCGAATCAATTTTTATACCTAATGTTGGTATGATGTGGCCCAGGATCTTTCCTTCTGGCATGGAAAACTGAGACTTCCCAGGATTGAGAGATATTCCATACCTCCTGCATTTCTTAAAAACCTGCTCCAAATGTTGCAAATGTTCCTCATTAGACTTGGAGAAAATGGTGATGTCATCCAAGTATATAACCATAAATTTGTCTTTTCCCCCCCAAAATCTATGCCCATGGCCCTCCGAAAAGTGGCCCCTATGTTCATCATCCCAAAGGGAATCTTTTCATACATGAATGTCCCCTAGGGGGTAGTGAATGTTGTTTTTTCTTTATCCTCTTCACACACTACTATATGGTTATAACTAGAGTATCCATCCAACAAGGAAATTATGTGAGCACCTACTACCCTCTATAAATTATGATTCATCTTGGGGAGGGGGTAATTGTCCTTTAGAGAACACATGTTGAGATTTATGAAATCAACACATAAGCGTATCTCCCCACTTTTCTTCCTTACAGGTACTAAGTTGGCCACCTCGTTTGAGTACCTCAATGGTACAATGATCTTGGAATCCAACATTATTTTCATCTCTTTCTCAATTATGGACATTAGCATGGGATTGCATTGCCTAATCTTCTATCGGAATGGCTTGGAGCCAGGTTTTAGAGGGATCTTGTGCTGGATGATGTCAATTTCAAATGTCTTCAAATATTCATAGGACCATGCAAAAATATGAACAAAATTTTTAATGAGACTGAAATACCTGTCTTTTTGTTATGTAGTTAATGCTTTGGACAAATCAATGATCTTTGGATTCTCAGTGGACCCAATATTGCAATATGTTATCTCTTCTTCTCGATTCCTCATGGAATCTCCTTTGTAAACATCATTATTGTCAAACAACCTTTCCAATGGCACTAGTCCTCTTTGGATGTGATTAGTTTTTAGCTCCACAATATCATGACCAGCCACTATCTTTCACAGATGGGGTGCTTTTTTATCTTTCGATTCCTCATCTTCACCTCCTTGACTTTCTTGATCAATTAAGATATGGGAAAATTCATCAATGGTGTGTAGAAATCTCTACAGTTCCAAATCATCACTAAAGACTTGCCAATTCTTTATGTTGTCTGGTATGGTTGTTTTATGTTTGATTTCCACTTGATATTTAATATTTGGGCCAATGGGAGGCCTGAAAGTACTGGAATCCAAGGTCAGAGAATCCACCTTTTGATTTTGTTCTCTGGGAATGAAAGAAATGTTAAATTCCAAAAATAAATTATTGATTAGATCCCATACCTCGTTTCTGTATTGCTTGAGCCTATGTTGCTTAGTTTGATAGATGTTCCTCACTTGATTGATGACCAACTTAGAATCACCAAAAACTGCTAAACAATAAATGGCCATGTCTTTGGCAACCCTCAATCCCAATACTAGAGCTTCATATTCATCTATGTTGTTAGTAGTTTCAAACTCCATCTTATAAGAGAGGGTTATTACTTCTTCTAAAGGGGAAATAAGGAGAATTCATGCACCATATCCTTATTTTGATGAAGAACCATCGAAATACATCTTCCATACTATGTTTTTTTGACTTGTCAGTGGATGATTGTTGCATTGGCTAAATCAAATTTTAGGTTCATCATCATTTAAATGAAATACAGTTGAGCCAATCTCGTCCTCAAAATCATAAATGGGGTGATTTCTTAGGTTCTAATGATCAGTGACTATGTAGGCTAATATTACTTCTCTGTATAACCTCCTATGTTCTCCTCTGAACACAAGAATGATGGCATAAGTGAGGTCCATTTGTAATGATCCTCCAACCTTATTAGCCCACGTTCTGGATAAAAGCATAGCAAACTTTGGGGTAATGTTTGTTGCGACAATGTCCATCACTACACTCTTCATGGGTAATTGTGCTAGAGAAACCACCATATCCTTTATTAACCCCATACATTTCACTTTCTTGGAATCAAAGGAGTATAGGTCTTGGTAAGGCTTGGTAATCTCTAGACCTAGTTTTTCCATAAAAACCTTAGGCATGACACTGTGAGAGGCTCCTAAGTCCATAAGACAGTTGTGCAAGAACTTATCATGGACATTCAAATATATATAGAAATAAGGATAAGCATCAACACCATCCTCAATGTGCAGACCCATAGTAATGGCTAGGTTTTCATCCTGTAGACTAATGACATCAGAAGATACACTGTGAGGAGTTGGTTGTAGAACTTTCATGATGGATTTCATGAAAGGATCATTTTTTAACAATTCAAACAAAGGTACAGGGATCTTGATATTTCTCAGCTCATGTTCTAGGATAAAAGAGGTTGGTGGCCTATGAGATTCTTTTATTTCATGGATTGCAAGATTTGACAGAGGAAGTTGCTAAGTTTGAGATGACATACCTTTATTTAGACTTGGCTTGGGGGGAACTTCAACTTGTTTTTTCCTTGGAAGCTCATGCTCTCATCCTAAAATCATATTTCTTCTTGGGTTGGCTTTGAATAACTCCCTCTTCCGCTATTTTATCATCAAATTGATTTGACAGTTGTGCTACCTCATATTCTTGCCGTGTTAAATGGCATATTTCTTCTTGTTGGCACAGGGGCAGAACTAGGGTTCAATGCTTCAATATCCCACCAAAAAAACCCTAACTACCGACCCTTTCGGCAACACCTGCGAAACAGGTGAGGTCTCACCCGAGGTAGAGGTAGGGAGGGTTACAGGACTCAGGTGTCTGTAACCAAGCTGGGACACATATTTATGATTACAATTACTTCACAGAGTGCTTAAGAATAACATGCATTATTTTATCATCTTTTTTCACATCGCAGAACAAAACCTAAGAATAGATCAACACAGTAACAATACATATCGCACTTAGAAACATAAGTTATATCTAGCACATTCAACATAAAAAAATCACTAAGAATTCATAGATCTATCTATCATACATAACCATCAGTGCACTAAGTAGATTCATAACATCAACATCATATCACGAAGGAAACCATCAACACAGGATATACGTGGTTCACCCCAGTGCGGGGCTACATCCACCAACAACTTATTCTTCTTTATTAGTATTCAATCTCTTACATTATTCTACTCTCATGCACTAATCCATAGAGCCAAACTTTGCATCGGACAGGTGATCTGTGCACTAAGCACCAGATCCACCTTCCCAAAATCAGGTCAAGGAACAAAGCCAACTCCTCTACTAAGCACAGAGTCTTAAATACACAATTTTTTGCACTAAGAAACCAAAAAATACTTGCCTCTTTCAATTAGCTAATTACATCCCCCCTCTACATTACATTCTTACACTTGTTTATAGTTTTACATTTACAAAAATTCCTAATCATGGGTAAACCCATGGGCCCACATCCCATAAAATCTAATTAAAAACCCTAATGAACCACTTGTTGGGTCCAAAAATCTAGTGATATCCCACAATATCATCTCTACTTGGGTGCTCCATCTTCAACTAGCCTATCGAAGTCAAAAAATGTGGTCAAACCTTACCAATGTTTCCTCAAAACTTGGTCGAGTGTGTTAGAAAAACAGGACCGCAGAGCAATAAAATAAAACAAATGCGGAAATAAAACATAGAAGATACACAATACAAGAGAGACAAAGATTTACGTGGTTCACCCAGTGTGGGCTATGTCCACCAAAGAAATTGCCAGGTCCTTTCTTTATTATTACCCAACAAAATGAAGGGATACAACCTGCAACAAAACCAACTGTAACTTCCTCTTCTTTCTCTCACAGTCTCTTCTCTCAGAATACAATACTTGCCAACCAACATTGCTGCAATACATTTCCCTCATAAAAGAGGGTTGCCTTCTAGGGAAAAAAACCCTAACATAATCTCTATC
>ML796329.1:293097-328605 GCA_009831015.1 Picea engelmannii | reverse complement strand
CATGACCAAGCCATTCCAACTTTCTGGCAATGAGCACAAGATTAGAAGAGCCCTAACCTCATCATCAAAGTCCACTTTTATAGAACTTAGTTGATTAGTAACTGTATTAAATTCATTTAAATGATCTGCAACATACCCACCTTTTGACATCTTCATATTAAATAATCTCTTCATTAGAAATACCTTATTGGATGCCAAGGGTTTTTCATACAATTTGGCCAATGCGTCCATCAAACCCTTCGTTGTATTTTCTTTCGAGATATTGAAAGCCACCGACGCTGCCAAGCTTAGCCGTATCGTTCCTAGAGCCTTTCTATCAAGAATCTCCCATTCTTCATCCTTCATGGCTGCCGACTTCTTTGCTACTCCACTCAATGGTAGGAATAGATCCTTCTGATATAAATAATCTTCCATTTGCATCTTCCATAACTGGTAATTTTGGCCGTTAAATTTCTCGACCCTAAACTTTCCATCCTCCGACATTGCTCCCACTCGAACCAGGAACCCTCTTTTCCTGCGAGTTACCTTACGCTCTGATACCAGTTGTTAGAAAAATAGGACCATAGAGCAATAAAATAAAACAAATGCGGAAATAAAACACAGAAGATACACAATACAAGAGAGACACAAATTTACGTGGTTCACCCAGTGTGGGCTATGTCCACCAGAGAAATTGCCAGGTCCTTTCTTTATTATTATCCAGCAAAATGAAGGGATACAACCTACAACAAAACCCTTTGTAACTTCCTCTTCCTTCTCTCACAGTCTCCTCTCTCAGAATACAATACTTTCCAACCTACATAGCCTCAATACATTTCCCTCATAAAAGAGGGTTGATTTCTAGGGAAAAAAACCCTAACATAATATCTATCATTAGATCTGCGACCTTATAATGAACGGTCCATATTTACAATGAAATTACAATATACTTTTACAAGGCAATTTTTTCTTCGGGGGATTCACCCCCGAACCCCCGTTGGGGGCCTGCTTGCCCCCAGACCCCCCAACCGGGGGGATAGCCTCCCCGGACCCCGTAGAGGGGGTACCCCCCCTCTGCACTCCCCCATGTGGAAGAGTGTACATACTTCTGGGGTGTAAATACTTCATGGGGTATAAACACGGCTGAAAGTAAAAGACCTCTAAATCAGGAAGATAATCAGGCTCCATAACCAACAGAGTGCTAACATGCCCCCAACATTAACTTGTGACTCATCCCGAGTCACTCAGATCTGGGCAGCTCTGCCTCGAAGGCCTCGAGCTTAACTCGAGTTGCCTCGATTTGTTTCTTTTCCTGAGCTTCCTCATTGGTGAAATCCTGGATCATTTTCTCTGTAATAGGCCCTTCCAGGTGTTGTTACACTGTCGCAACCACTTGGTCTAGTTGCGAACCTTTTCCTTCAATCTCTTCAAACACCACACATGCTATTGTAGCCTCTATGTAACTTCCATTACTCTGCCCTGGATGGTAGTAATATTCTACTGGGCTATGTGTTGTTCCTATGACATATTCATTCTCTCGACTGTAGTGAGTGACTTCATCTACGCTTGAACTTTCAGTGCCTTTTGTTGTGCCTCCTGTAGCTGCGCTTCCAACTTTCTAAGATCTAGATATTCCATGAGGCATTCATAGGTTTGTGCTCTTCTATTGCTCAGTTGTTATCATTCTGAGGTGAGGGATTTGATCCTTCCGACTATGCTCTTAGAGGCTTCCTCCCTCTAGTCGTGTGCTTCATGTGGAGTACTTGGTATTGCTTGGATCTCCAACTCCATTACCCTTGCTTGAAGCTGTTGGATGGCCTCAATGAGATTCATCACTTGAACCTCGACTACCTCATGTTCCTCCTATGCCATGCCTGGCACAGAGAGAAGTGCTCTGCCCACCACTTCTCTGACTGCGGTCTTCTCTATGAGAAGCTAGTCCTTTTCCCTATGTATATTCAATTTGTCCTTTTCAATAATCACCCAGAACTCATCCTTCTCATTTTCATAAGTAGTCACACAGTACCTCACAACTCGTAGTTTCTCCAAGATCTCCTCTTTTTCTTGTTTCAAGGCTTCTATAGCCTTCTCCTTCTCTTCTTGGACTCGTTGAAGTCGAGCCTCTATTACATCGACAAGTCTTTGAAGTTGGATTGGCTCATCTCCCAACTCTGTAGTCTCTGACGAGGAAGGTGCAGTAGATACTATGCGGATAGATTGAATAGCTTGGATAGATCATTGTATCTCCTTCAAATCCTTCTTGACCTTTACATATATATCTTCCTTCTTTTCTCTATATCTCTACAAGATATCTTCGGACACATCCTCCATCACTCCTCAGACTAGACCGATATCATCCTCTGTGAGCGTAGCCTCTAACTGGAGCTTACTGGCATGGGTCTTCTTTCTTGCTGAAGGTTTCTACAGAGAAACCTTCCTTTTCTTCGATGTTTCTGCCTCGGTAGGGGGATCCTTCGGCGATGTAGCTTCACCTTCTCCTTGTTTTCCACCTTCATCCCCTTGTCCTTCCTGATTTACTTTGTCTCCTCCTCCTGTAGGCGAGCCAAATCCATTTTCTTCCCAGGCGATGTCCTCCTCATCATTCTTTATGTTTTGAACTTCCTCCTTTTTCTTTTTCTGCTTCACACTTGACTGTCCTCCATGCTCGAACCGGGTGACCAAGGGGATTCCTATGATTTCAGGGTTGGAGATTTCTACATCATCAACCGGTACAAGGAAATGCTTCTGCCACTCCTTCGTGATCTGCTCCATGTCTTCATCGGTCATCTTATAATAGGAATGTAACTCTTCCTTGATCTCATCCCTACGCGTACTGATATAAATAAAATGCGGATATGCATGGAACTTAGATAGTGGTCTATACTGGTGCAAGGTACATAGTGTCATGCGTGGGAATGACTCAATGGAAACCTTCAGTTGTTGATAGTAGGCATGGAACACTGCGTTCAGATGCCATTGCTTCGACATGTCATTCGTATACCATAAGGTGGAAAATCTAGTTGCCAATGGCTCCGATGGTTCAATTTCTAGAAAATTTGATCCCTCCTGCATTTTCCAAGCGACAAATGCAACCAGCACGAGTAGTCAGCTGAAGTGGAACTTGTATCCTTGATCGTGCGCTTCGTGATAGTATTTCTCAAGCTCGTTGACCAGGTAACTCACCCAATTCATTTTCATTCCCTCCATGCATTTTCCTGCAAGGTCCACCACGAACCCGGTGACCTGCATGGGGTGACTCTTTCTTACATGATTTCCATATATGAGTTGGCAAGCGAGGCACACTACATCATCCTAGATAGAGGATACCTTGTAGCCTCACTTTCCCTTTTATACTTCGTCGTATGCCTCCTTGATGTGTTGTGCCAAGGAGTGATATGAGGTCTTCCCTGGGTAGAACTGCTAAGGCTCAAGTCCTTGCATGCTCAGTCCTATGATTAAGTGGATCAGTGTTAGATCCAAAATAATCCTCCTTTTGAGACACATGTATCCACCATGATAGCATGACAAGAGGAGTTTAACGCAAGCGTTAACCTCCTGATGTTGGCCAAAACGAGGAATCTTCATGACATTCAGTATCATGGATTGCACCAGCTCCTTAATCCAAGGCCAAGAGACTATGTGAGGCTTATTCCCAGTTTCCTTCATTAGGTATCTATGAGGTGCAAGAATGGCGTAGTTCTTTCTATTGTCGAGATTGAAATCACTGTTCTTCAAGGGTGGGATCTGTCCAAACTGGCTTCTGACTATGCATATCCCCTTCAGCATGTATGTGGTGATGAAAGTGTACTCATAGTTCTGTGGGATGTTTTCATGGTTAACCATTCCAGTCAAACGTGAGATATAATCCAGTAATATCGACGAGATCTTCCTCACATTAGCCAAATCATCGTGATTCTTACTTTCCTTCTCAGCCGTGGGGTTAGCATGGCTAGAGCATCATGCAGTCGAAGGGGAATCCTGGAGTCCCCTAGTTGATGATGCCTGAACACCTTTAGACATATCTTTGTCATCCATAAACCTCTTACGGACCTCTTCGACGGACTTCTCTAACTCAGTCTGTTCGCCCAACATTCTCTCTTTTAAATGGACAGGTCGAGGTAGGTGAATGGAAAGATGGAGTAAACAAGGGATGGCGAGGTCTAGCTTCTAAAATCACAGTTCGACACACAATCAAATATCTGATAGCTCAATTAATCATGGATGTAAAAAAGTGGTCTTGGTGCAATGAACAACGGGTTAAATAAGCGAGCGTTGTAACATATTCTTCTAATGGGTAGGAATGCTTCCATTAATGTGAATTTGTCCGTTATGGTGCAGTCTCAATATCAAAAACACGTTCTATTATCCCATAAATGTGTTTCCTAGCCATTCTATAGAATCTCTCTAACATTCGAGGCACCTCCAATGGTCATATATCTCCGTCAAGGCAAAGTCCCATTCTCTGCGGTTTTGTTGTTCTAGCAAGGTTCAAAGCCTACAAGCCTGCCTCCTGCGAAGTTTTCTCTGTAACTTCCTGTAGATTTTCCAACTTGGATTTCTTCTTTCTAAGCTTCCTTTCCTTATTTCATTTGATCTAAGTCTCTCTAACTGTTTCTATATTTCTCTTTCCTTTCCTTATTCCTATCTTCTCCTAGCATAGTAACTTCGCATTGTTGATGTGTTGTCAAAGGGTTCGAAATTAATATCCCTTCCCTTATCACTTCCTGGATGGATATACTTTATTCTTGTATGCATATTTCCTTCAAACCTTCTTGCATTCTTTCAACTTTGATAGCTAATTCTCTTTCTTTATGTTGCTTTGACTCAACTTCTCATCCTTCTATCAGTCAATCTATCTTTCTATCTATGAAATCCCTTAGTTCTTTCTTTTTATTTTCTATAGCTTGTTTCTCTGCTTTCCTTATGATCTAATCTTTCTCAATACAAGTCTTACCTATCAAAAGGGGGAAAGGGGCGTTGTTCCTAACAAACTTAATGACTTCAAATTCCTCTTCAGTCAATGTTCCACTGGTGATAATGGGTACATTTGTAATTCTTCCACATAAGGTTATCATCTTTCCTTTGAATAAACCTATCCTTCCCAATGAAGGTACTATAGAAGGATTTCCCAAAATATCCCAAGTGTTTTCTGTCATAATATTCACTTGTGTTTCTTCATCTAAGACATAGTCTATGTAGAAGTCTCCTATTCTTGTATCTATGCACTGATTTTCTTTCATGATCTCTCGTAAACTGACATATTTGTGATCATCCATTACTTCTTTCAATTGTTCTAATGGAGTATGAACTTTCTCTGATTCTTTCCCTTGATGATTCCTTAACATGCTCTTATTTTCTTGACTTCCTTCATAGTTCTCTTATCTCATGTTCATTTGTTATACTTTAGCAATCATTCTTGGACAATCCTCAACTCCATGACCAATAAATTTACAAAAAATACAAATAGGACCTGCACCAAGGAATTCCTCATCAAGATGTCTTGGTCTTCTGTAGTTATAACATAGGGTTAATCATGTCTTCCTCTTGTACTGCGCACTAGGATCACAATGTTGGACCTGCAATCTGTACAAAATCTTTCCAGGTTCCTGCATCCACTTGTTAGTCCAAAAATTCTTTCTATGCATAGGAATAACATATCTTTATCTATTTGTATCAAATTTATTCATATCAACTCTTTCTTCCAACTGTACCCTAGCTTTCAGACTAGGACAAAATCTATCAAACATACCTAGATTCATGCTTTCAAAACAAAAATTTATACTTATCTTACTCTATAAAAGAACAATTTTTTACCTCTTTCAATATCTTTCCTCTTGTCTTCAGAACAACTTACTCTCTTGGCACAAAGCTTCACAATTCAAGTAGAGTACTTCACACTACAACAACAGATCTACGCACATAGATTCTATTTTCTTTACTTCAGTTCCCAACAATCATAGTTTCAGGTCCTAGCAACGAAACCATTTTTTGGCATAGGAGCAGACCCAGGGTTCAACACTTCAACAACACACCAAAAAACCCCTAACTACCAGCCCTTTCAGAAACACCTAAAAAGAAGGCGAAGTCTCACCCGAGGTAGAGGCAGGGGGCCCGGGGGTTACAGGACTCAGGTGTCTGTAACCAAGATGGGACACAGATCTGTGATTACAATTACTTCACAGATTACTTAAGAACAACATGCATTATTTTATCATGTTTATTCACATCACAGAACAAACCCTAAGAATAGATTGGTGCAGTAACAATACACATCACACTTAGTAGAAGAAGTTAGATCTAACACATTCAACATAAATAAAGAATTAATCATTCATAGATCTATATATCATACATAACCACGAATGCACTAAGAAGATTCACAATATCAACATCCTAGCATGAAGCAAACCATAAACACAAGATATACGTGGTTCACCCTAGTGTGGGGCTACACCCACCAATGGCTTCTTCTTCTTTATTAGTATTCAATATCTTACATTCATCTTCTCCCATGCACTGAGCCACAGAGCCAAAATTTTCACCAGATAGGTTATCTGGGCACTGAGCAATAGATCCACCTTCCCAAATTTAGGTCAAGGCATAGAGCCAACTCCTCTATGAAGCACAGAGCCTTACATACATAGTTGTTTTCACTAAGAAACCAAAAACTACTTGCCTCTTGCACTTATCTAATTACATCCACCCTCTACATTACATTCTTACACTTATTTATACTTTTACATTTACAAAAATCCCTAATCATGGGTAAACCCATGGGTCAACATCCTATAAAACCTAATACAAAGCCCTAATGAACCCCTTTTCGATTCCACAAATCTAGTGATATCTCAGCTTCGCTTGGGTGCTCCATCTTCGACCAGCCTGTCGAAGTCCAAAAAGGTGGTCAAACCTTACCAATGTTTCCTCAAAACATGGTCGAGGGCCAACAAAGAAATTCAACTTGTTTTTTTTATCAGAGGTAGTAGCCTGGGAAGCTCCATATCTCATCCTAAAATCATATTTCTTTCTAGGTTGGCTTTAAATAATGCCATATTCCACTATTTGATCATCAAACTGATTTGACAGTTGTGCTACCTCATATTCTTGTTTTGTTAAATGCCTGGTGTAATAATCCATTTCATTAAAAAGAACAACAATATCATCCACAACATCATTGTCTGCATCCATCTCCTCAATCTGATTGTTTTGGAAAGGAGGTACTACCCTTTGATCATCAACATTTCTTCTTTCTCTTTGCATTATTGGAGGGGCATCATTAGGCCTACTGAACATATTTTTATTTCTATTTCCACCCCCTTGAAAAGTTTTGTTTGGATGTTTGGATTCCTATTTTAGCTTAGCTATTTCAAAAGTCAGATCCTTTAAAGTCTTGGTCATTTCCTTAAGTTTGGGATCATATGTGGCTGAGTTAGAGGAGGTAGGGGGATCCTCTCTCTATTTTTTCTTCTCTTTATGAGATCTAGTCTTTAGTCTGTCCGATGCCAAAATATTGGATTCAACTTCAATGGTTGCTTCCTGCATGGACAACGGTGTGGTTGATATTCTCTCTCTCGGGAGGAGGGATAAATCTGCATCAAATGCATTGGTATAGGTGATCTTGGCAGAGGCTTCAGTTGGTTTGATCTCATCATGGATTCTACCATACATCTTATTGAATCTCTTGGTGAAATCTGAAATAGATTCACCATTCTTTCTCTTTAGGGCCCCAAACTCAGTGATGTAGTGGAAAAATAGAAAAATAGGGGAGAAACAATAGACTACTCAATGAATAATATGTTGCAATAAGTTCAATACTTAAAATATTATTTCAAGACATTAAACGTGTATCGAAAACATAGTTACTCCCATAGGTTGAAAATAAAACAAATCTTCACCAAAGAAGTAGTTGTTTGATAGGTTGCATATTAGGGAAAACAAGTTATACAATAGCTGAAAGGAAATGAAATGTATGTTGCATAAACCAAAAATTGTATTCAAGATAAGAATAAAAACACATAAATATTTGAATGAAACACTTTCATCAAGAGTATTCTCACCAAGTTGATAGCTTTAATCCATGCATAGAATGGGTCCAACCAGTATGATGTATTTCTATTCTTTCCCCAGAAAATCTAACCTTTAGAATATCCAAATGTTAACTATTTAAATATTTGGAGAGGCTCTCATCCTTAGGGGACTGAGACCTCAATTTAGATAACTATTCATAAATAAAAAAAACAACTTAATTAAGACACTGGACTTAATCAACAAGAGTGGTTCTTATCACACACAGAAGACCACTCTTGCATATAATATAGTAACATGTTGGGATTAATCAAATAAAAACTACTACTATCTGTGATACAAAATTGATGCATGTGCTGGAGGAACTGAATTGGCCGAAAAAAATCCTTGGAGTGACAGAACGGAGTTCTGTGTTGAGAAATGGCAGGCCTGTGAGCTATTGGAGGCCACTAGAGATAATCAGTTGTATGAGCACAGTTTGCTGAAATGTTTCTGGAGCTAATCAACATCGACTTGTGACTGAGAATTAACTCTCTATCTATTGTCTAACCTTTCAGAAGATAATCTTAGTCCATCTCGACTGTACTTGACCCTTCTCCTCTCTTTCACTGTGATGAACCGGTCATGAACAGGAAGATGAGATGAGTGGATGCGAGGGTAGATGACATGTGAAGACATATGTCAAAAAGTGAGAGGAGGTGTGAATATGATGGAGGTATCGGGAGTATGGAGTTGGTGATGTGTAGTGAAGGATATAGGTGGTTCTTAGAGAGAGGAGGAGTAGACATGTTGGGAGGTGAGTGAAGGTGATGTGGAGGTGACACAATGACGTAATGTCATTTAAACACATGATTTTAGGAGTTTTTGAGGGTGGTTTGGATCCAGACTGCCTCTGGGCCCACAATTAACCACAAGCTGCACATATCCTTCCAACAATACCATGGTTCCAATTGTGAGACCTCTTAGGAAAATTAACACTTGAGTATTTTACGTCCTCACAATGAAATGTGGTCATCGATCTGATGATGATCTATGATGTGGGTGACTTTACCTGCTACAAGGATCAACGGTTCTTGTTTATTTGATATTGATGGTCTAGATTCACTTCAGACTTTCGGGCTTCGAGTGTTTTGAATGTGAAACATGAAAAATATCCTGTAGGAAAATCTTTGAAGTGACGTGGTGGCCTGACGTCATATGATGCCATGGTTGTTGTTGTGTCATGGAAAGAAAGGTAACGCGTGTTACGTGGAAATGGGAGAATAACACAACTAAATGACCTGGAATGAATTCCACTTGTCATGACGGGTGAGTGGCATGTGTCATGGTTAATGAGTGCCACATTTCCCTATTGATGGATAGTCCAAATTGACTTCTGGTTTTCAGAATTTTGGGCTTTGGGAGTTTCGAATGTGAAGCATGGGAATCTCTCGAAGGAAAATCTCCAAAGTGAATGATTTGTTGCCTTGGTCCCCTCTGATGGATGGTCCATATTTTCTTCGGGACTTCATCTCTTCGGATCTTCAACTCTTCAGTACTTTGGCTCTTTGACACTTTGGGAGTTTCTGGATGTAAAGTATGAAACTCTTCCTAAGAAAAATCTCTCAAGTGATAAGTTGGTGCTTGTCACTAATTAACTCGAGCTTAAGCCATGTTAAATACTTAGGGATTTTAGGAATTTGGATAAGTATTGATGTTAAAATCCACGCGGTTCTGCACCGCCGAATGGATGAGAGTCATTGATCTAATTTTCTTGGTGGATCTTAACCATTGAAACTTACCCTTTACGTTTTGACAATTCGAGCACTTTTTGTTTTGACAATTCGGGCACGAAAATGATCATTTTGAATTGCTGCATTTGTCTATGGGCCTTTCTTGTGCATACAAAAAATCTTGGTTGACCTGTTGTGAGTTTAATCCATAGAAAACATGATGACAAGTAATTGGAACCAAATATGACATATATTTCATCCTTCAAGACAGACAGAAAATGCAATGCACAAAGACTCAAACAAGAAAGAAGCGAATAAGAACCACGCCACTCAAAAAGTGGGAAATTGACTTAACCAACCCAAAGAGGAAAAAATGATGAAGGTATAGGTAAAATAGAAAGGAGAGGTAGGGATGCAGACCTATATTACATCACCCCTCATACCATATGCAAGGTCAGTTAGACAAAGACCGTATAGATTAAACCTCGCCTATAAGCAAAAAGTTAATGTAGAAATTGATTGAATGCTCAAATAAAGAATCATAGAACCTGTGGAAGAATAAAAGTGGATTAGTCCAATGGTGGTATAGGAAAACAAGACTGGAGGAATTAGGATATGTTTGTATCTTATGAAATTAAATGATGCATACATGCATGATCATTTTCCTACTCCATTTACAAATGAGTTTTACAGAATGTGGGAGGACAAGAAGTGTACTCCTTCACACATGGATTTTCAGGTTACCATCAGATCATAATTTCTCTGGAGGATAGGTACAAAACTACATTTGAAACATAGTGGGGGTCATATCAGTGCACAATAATTCTATTTGGTTTAAGGAATGCACCATCAATATTTTCCAGAGTAGTATTAGTTGCATTCAAGGATTTTATACATAACTTTTTACAAGTTTATCTGGATGAGTGGACAGTATTCAATTTATTGAAGGACCATGTAGAAATTTTGAGGTTAATGTGAGAGAGATGTAGGAAATGTCATATTTCCTTGAACATTAATAAATGTATATTCAATACACCATTCGACATCCTACCTGGACACATTGTATGCAAACAGGGCTTGATAGTAGACCCTACAAAGATTGTTGTTATTGTCATTTTACCACCACCAAAGTCAGTGCACCAGTTGAGAGAAACATTGGGCCATACATGGTACTACAAGAAATTCATAATGAAAATATTATTTCACCTATGGAGAAGTTACTAAATAAAGACATCAGGTTTTAGTGGAATGATGAATGTGAAGAGAGATTGGACATACTGAAAGAGAAGATGGTGACAACACTAATTCTGATATTTCCAAATTGGAGAAAATAACTTCATGTGCATGTGGACGCTTCATCCATTGCACTTGGAGTAGTTTTGGCACAACCAGGTGAAGGAGACATTGATCACCCAATATATTTTTTTAGTATAAATTTATATGAGTCTGAGCAGAACTATAATACTATAGAAAGGGAAGGTCTGGATATGGTATATGCCTTACAAAAGTTCATACATTATTTATTAGGTCAACATTTTAATATGTTTATAGATCATTCCTCTTTGAAGTTCCTAGTTAATGAGACAGTGTTGGGGGGAGGGATTTTTAGATGGTTTTTATTGTTTCAGGAATATAATTTTGAAATCACAGTAAAACCAGGGAAGCTGAATGCAGGGCCAGATCATCTATCAATAATTATTAATGGACAGGAGCCAAAGAACTTGGAGGAGATTTTTTCTTGATGCTAAATTATTTTCTATTCATATTGTTGATGATTATTTTGTTGACATTTTTGGATCCTTGAGCACATGAATGGCTCCCAAGGAATTTACTATCATGTAAAAAAACAATTGGTAGTGCGCACTGCATACTATTAGTTGATTGCAAGTCATTTATACAAGTTAGGTGAAGATAGAATTATGAGAAGATGTGTGATGGAGCATGGATGCTCCATGGTGTTAGCAGAAGAAAATGAAGGCATAGTTGGAGGGAACTATGAAGAAAATCCTACAACACATAAGGTGTTGCGCGCATGATTATGGTGGCCTATAGTACATAAGGATGCAAAGGAATATTGTCAGACCTGTGATGTCTATCAGAGGGTGGCAAAACCATCCAAAAGGGATGAAATGCCACTTATTCCCCAAGTAAATTTACAGGTATTTTTTAAATGATTTGTAGATTTCATTGGACCCATTAACCCACCAAAAAGGAGATGGATACAACATCATTGCAAAAAAATACTTAACCAGGTGGGAAGAAGTAGCCCCAGTGAAGGATTACAGTGCAAAAAATGCAACACAGTTTCTCTTTGAGAACATCGTGACCATATTTGGATTTCCTAGAATATTATTGAGTGATTAGGGAACTGATTTTATTAATAATACAATTAGAGCTATGACAGAATAAATATAGATATATCATCAGAAGAGCACACCTTACCATCCCTAGGCAAATGGTATAGTAAGAGATTTTAACAAGATTCTAGAAAGTGCATTGAAAAATATTTGCAATGGGAATAGGGATGGTTGGGATTTTAAGGTATCAACAATGTTATGGGATTACAGGACTACATGAAATAATCTTACAGGACAAACACCATTTAGATTGGGGTATGGGAAGAAAGCATTGGTTCCATTGGATTACTTGGTACCTAACCTATGCATTGTAGCAATCACCAACATGACTGAAGAGGGTATTTCTCAGGAAAGATCGGATCAGTTGATGGAGCTGGAAGAAGAAACATTTTTAGCAGGCTTCCACTAGGAAGTACAGAAAGAAAAGGACAAAGCTTGGCATGATAGGCACATAAAGAAGAAAATATTTATGGAAGGAGATCTAGTTCTCCTCTGTGACAACAGTTATTTACTGCACCCTAGAAATTATAGATGCACTGGTTAGGGACATATTAGGTGAAGGCCATTACAAATGGAGGTGTTGTGCAACTGAAAGATCTTGCTGGGAAGAATCTCAGAGGACTAGTAAATGGAATTCGACTGAAACTGTATCAAGACAATCAACCTAATGACTTGAGGTAAAAAGATAAAGAGGAGGTATGATTGTACATATTGTATATAGTATATGTTAGAAGGAAAAGAAAAAAATCCATAAAAATAAGAAATATATAAAAAAAAAGACAAAAAGATAGAAAAATATTAGAAGGTTTTTGATGAAATAGATTTGTTAGTATTAACGGTGCGCCACAGAAAAACTAGTTTTGAAGAAACTACGCACTAGAAAATAGCCGATAGACACCAAAAGCGGAGTGCACAGGAAAAAGTGAAAAAGTGACAATTGTCAGTGAGAAACAGTTGTCAGTACACCATCTTGCTGTAAAGTTGGAAAAGGGGGAAAAGAAAGTCAATTTTTTTTTTCTAAGGATCAGAGCGAAGAACGAAAAGCAAGTCAATTGCTGGGAAGAATCTCAGAGGACTAGTGAATGGAATTCGACTGAAACTGTATGAAGACAATCAACCTAATGACCTGAGGTAAAAAGATAAAGAGGAGGTATGATTGTACATATTGTATATAGTATATGTTAGAAGGAAAAGAAAAAAATCCATAAAAATAAGAAATATATAAAATAAAAGACAAAAATATAGAAGAATATTAGAAGGTTTTTGATGAAATAGATTTGTTAGTATTAACGGTGCACCACAGAAAAACTAGTTTTGAAGAAACTATGTGCTAGAAAATAGATGATAGACACCAAAAGTGGAGCACACAGGAAAAAGTGACAATTGTCAGTGAGAAATAGCTGTCAGTACACCATTCTTCTATAAAGTTGGAAAAGGAGGAAAAGCAAGTCAATTTTTTTTTCTAAGGAGCAGAGAAAAGAACGAAACCTCAACGCGAAAGGGTGAGAATTTGTGATAGCCATTAGATATTTAGAGATCAACAATCCATATTTTAGCAAGATGTCACCACTAAGAGTTGGAGCACCAAGAATGGTTGGACAAAACATAAGAAGAAGTGCTCGAGTGATGCAAACAGAGATCGAGGACATGCCAAAAATAGTGGATGTCAATGAAATTCACACAACAGACTATGAGCCTACTACCACGTAGGTGGAGGAGGAACAAAAACCAACACATGAAGTTGTACAACTAGAGGAGGAACAAAAACCAACACAAGAAGCCATACAGCTGGAGGAGGATGCAGAAAGGACAAAATTCAACATGTCCAGGGGAAAAGTACCACAACATGGTGAGCATGCCATGGATTTAGCACAGCAAGGCCTAGAGCCAAAAGAAGAGAATGAAATAGAGCACTAGGGCATACCAAAGGTCAGGGTGTCATCCTCACAAGGGAAGAAGAAGGCGTGATATGAGAGCAGTGCACAAGGAATATCACACACACACATGAGGAATTGGTAATAGTAATGCTAAAAATCCCAGTGGGAGTAAATCCAAACAATGAGATGGTGGGAGGAGTAGACAACATGAAATACTTTGATCATGATGTGGCTGACACAGTCAAATTCCCATATTTGGCACAACATAACTATATGAAGAGTAGAGGAGAGGGCCCATAAGGCGTGCCATTGTTGGAACTTGCATAGTGTATCATGGGGCTCTACAATATAGGGATCATGAATTTGTTGGATATATTTCACTTTGGGCATGGTAAGCACATCAATGGATGTGTGAAGAAACTCCTAGCAAGTGTGCATGGAGGAAGTTTTTGGATGGATAGTCCAGTGCCTATCAATTTTGACTTGATCGCAGCCATCATTGGGCTACCCATGGATTGTTAGAAACTAGATAAGTACTTAGAGGATAAAACTAAAGAAAAATCCATCTCCAATGAAACCAAGGAAACGTATGGAACAAAGAGAGGAAATAGGGGAATCAGGATCAATGACATAAATGATCCTACGATGAGATTTTCTACAAGGATGCTAGGGTGCAAGTTAATGTGTAAGTGCAGAAAGGAGGAAGTACCAACATGAGTGGTAGTAGCTGCAACACAGTGTGTGAAGGGGATATCAATGATTTGGGCCCCTTATTTGCTTAATTCTTTCTTGGATGATTGCAAGGAAACACGAGATTGGGGCTCTGAGTTCCACTACTCATGGTTACTCATCCTCATTTCACTTGTAGGATGGAAATAACCAATGTACAATACATTCCTACAAAGAATAGGAAAGTGCAGCGCAACCCGCTACATGTCACTTAGAAGAACAACATATCCAAAGGCGAAGAAAATAAACAATGATGCATTCACTCTATACTTTTCGAAGATCCACAAACTCTTGGATTACACATGGAGGATTTCCCCAGAGACTATCTAGGAGTTTGGATAGATATAAAATTTTCAAGGGTCGCACCATAGCATGTGGTTGTAGGTAAAGAAGGACCCAACTAAGGAGTGGCTACAACTGAGCTACTGCGTGACGACACAAGATATACATATGGAAGTCCATTAATGGATTGAGGAATGGAGAGCTCCAGTAATCCCCAAAAAAGTTCCAATAGTACAAACTCAGACACAGGACAGAAGAGTCCCCGTGCAACAAATAGGAATAAATGGCACCAATAAGAAGAATAATACAAAACAAGGTCTATTGGGGGCAAGAAACTCCATACAAAAGAAAAGCAGGACAAAAAATAAATCACAGCGTGGTTCTACATGGGATCCACCACGCATAGAGAAGGAACCAAGAGGAACAACAAAATAGGTGCGCACAAAAGAAGTACAAACAGAGACACAAGATATACCTATGGAGGAAGGATTTGATTAGGATACATGCATGGAAACACAGATGATAGAGGAATCTGATCCATTAGATGCCCAAAAGAAGAGAACAAGGGAGCAAGAAAGTGGCTCCAGGAAGAAGGTGAAATCCCATAGAACATCAATGCACACATCACTGACAATAGATGATGTGGAACTGGTAGCCACAATAGTCAAAGATCGACTGTCAGAGGTGTGGGAGAATGTTGAGAAGCATAGGGATTCAATTTTTTAGCAAGTGCAGGAGGTAAATACAACGTTGGAGAAATTGACAAACAGGGTAGAGTAGTAATAGAAAGACACACTGGCAAAGAATATGGAAGGTGTGCCAGCAGGAGAAACAATCTAGATCACGACACAGGGGAGTGTAAACTTTATCATAACACCTGAGATGTTTATGATCAACAAGGAGACAACACAGAAGGACATTGAGACATTGGACTTGGCATTGCCCAAAATCCTGATAAAGGTGTTGTATAAATTACAGATTAGCATCACCCAGAAAATTCAGTCTAGGACAAGGTCTGATGCGACGAATTTATAGATAGTGCAGGAAGAAAATATCACACTGAAGGAAGAAATAATCCAAAAATAGTGGGAAAATAAGATAGTGCAACAAAAGGTATAGGAGATGGAGAAGTACATTGGCACAGGCAGTAAAATATGCAGTTGTTTGTGAGTGACTCAGGACGAGTCACTATGTCAGTGTTGGGGGCATGTTGGCGCAAGCCAATTTTGGAGAGAATAAAGGAATTTTTGAAGAAAACAAACAAGCGCTAGAAAATAAGGGAGAGGACCAAAAATAGATGAAAAATAGCATAAAAACAGAGGAAAACCTGTGCCAAGAAAAGCAGTTACAATGTGGACAAATTGTTGTGGATCAATTGCAAAGTGGACAAACAACGACTTGGATAATGGTTGGATCGAGGACCAACCATGAATGAGTCAATTGGAAAGTGGAAAAATATAATCCTTTTAGGGTTAGGGTTTTTGTAAGGGCCTTGTCCTAATTTTGTATAAGTAGAATGTATTAGGACGATGAGAGGGTTGTCCTTTTTGTGGAGTGTGTATTGTTGAGGTGGTAATAGATCCTTTAGATGACTAGGAGGTCTTGATGAGAGACTTTTGTGATATTTGGATATAGAATGTAATGGCGGAAGGATGTATAGTGGACAAAACTATATTTTGCAAGAACATGAAAAAAGAGAAAAAGAGAAAAATATTTGTGGATGTATCCCCAGGGAGGGGTGAACCATGGTATATCTGTGTTTTATGCGAATATATGTAGTGATTCTGATTGTATTTTCTTTTGTAAGTTTATGATGAACATGTTAAATGATAAAGGAAATAACACTGTGCACTAAGAATAAACGAAAGTAATATGCAAAATATCTCTAAATAAATGAATGTTATATCTAGTGTTTAGATTAGAATCTTCTATTACAATAGACAAATACTTGTCGGTGAAAACATGCAGCTATAATGGTCAATTAATTCCTATTAGAATAGTTGTGACAATGGTCTGGAATAATATCTAATGAGGGTTTGAATGTTAACATGAAGTGGGTTAAATTCCTTTGAGAGAAACACATCCCATCCCATGGTTGTAGAAATCCAAGTCTTGCGGCCACCTATAGAATCCATCTCGGGTGAGACTGCGTAGTGCACTCTATGCATTTTGTTTCCTTCTGGTATCTAGAAGGAGATGGTAGAAGGGTATGTTGGTAATATTATAGTTAGAACCTGGGTCATCCCAAGAGATCAAACCAATAGTATTGAAACTCTAAAGGCTTCCTTCATCAACCTTTACATGTTGAATTTTCTCCTTGAGTTCCTTAATCCTTACCTAACTTATAGGATTTTTTCAATGCCTATTTTGGATGTTATCCTCTATGGCGCTCCAAAAATTGGATCCAACTGAGGCTATGGCTATTGGATCTTTGCTGACGTTTTCAGTTATGGGGGTCTCCGTAATGACTAAAATAGGGTGTCCCCATGTTACTAGTACCCTAGTTTCTTGTTCATGTATAATTTGGGCTTATGATTTTTTATATATGAAATTTCATAGGTCAGGTACATCATTTGGCCTGAATGGAATGTCGAGTCCCAAATTTAGTCTATTGGCATCGACTATTGATATCTCAAGAATATCAGTGTCCATTGGGATTACCTCCCGGTTCTTAGACACTTTATCTTTCCTCATACGCTTTTCATCTGCTTCTTTATCTGGAGCTTCTTTCTCTATTGTTGCTAATGCTACCTTTTCCACTACTACTGCTGCCTTTTCCACTGCTTCCTTTTTCTTTACTTCTTTCTAGGTAGTTTCCTTTTCTCCAGTTTCTTCTTTAGCCTTGGATTTGGATTTTTCAATGATATTTCTCTTCTTCTTCATGGAATCATTCTTTTCCTTTGGTAATTTCTCCCTTTCCCTTCTCTTTTTCTCAGTTGGTGTTTCTTCATCCTCTATTGATCCTAAATGTGTAGAAACGAGAGACATCCTTCATGTTGTTGCTTCTTCCAGTTTCTTTCTAGATTCTTCGTGTACTTTCTCTTCATATGCGATCCTTCCTATAGGCCTACCTAGTCTCTTAAAGGTGACCTCATCATAATTTATTGAATTTTAATGTACCTCCTCTTCCTCCAAGAAATTTGTTATGTATTCCGAAGAAAAATGTACCTTATTGAAATGGTCTTTTACAACTCCTTTTGTCTCAGGTCTCCTAAAACTATCCTGTCCAAAATGGTACAAGAGTAAGATGTTAACTTTTTATTTTTCTTTCTTGGTATTTGAGAATGAGAAGAGTCTGACATATAGAGAAAGTGGGGGATATATTTCCTTATTTCCTCGATACAACATTCCTCCTACTCCATGCATTACCATCTGATAGGCCACCTCCTCGAGTACAAGTTTGTCTAGTAGAAATCTAGGGAGGAGATGGGGGGATTTTGTGTATTTATACATTATGATATAAGTACCATGCTATATAATATGAAAAACCTTGATCCTTTTCATGATATTTATCACCTTATCAGTCATTCATAAGTATGGTGTGCACAATATAAACTTGTACATAGGAGCCAAGAAGTTTTTGTATATCTTTTGATATTTTGTCCTCTATTTTTTCTCTCAGAGAACTTTGCAGTAGATGTGAATGGATTTTTCTGATGGCTACCATTTATAGACCATATTTGGGTATTGGTGTGAAATGCACATGATGTCTAAGAGGTAGGAAGACATATGGAAACTAAAGAAGGTTCGTGGATGGGATTCTACAACTATAGCTATAACATTTTATAGGTTGGTCGATAGGATATTATCCAAGTTGAAAGACAATCCTTCATCTATGCAGTAGTATATCAGTGGCATGTATGATAGGGAAAATTGGGAGGCATATGGTTCCCCATATAACTTGCACATCATGGATACCATATATTGATAAGGCCTCCTTAGTGAAATTGTGGGGTACTCTCCCTTGGGTATATGTTTCAACTATTTGTCTTCTTTGTGCCATATAGGGAATAACTCTTTATTTGTGTATTCAAAATCATTGAGAAGTTTTTTGTTTAACTTCTTAATTAATTTGTCTAGGTGATAGAATTTTTCTAAGTATTCGGGATGAAAATATGTAGTGGGTTCCTTTCTAGAGTTACAAACATATTTGTTCCTTAAATCTGTGTTCTTCAGGATCTGAGTGATAGCATTAGCACAAGGGAATACAACAACATGAGCTTCCACGATGAATATCCCATATCTTCTAATGTTCTTGAAGATTCTTAATTCATATTGATCCTCGACATCAGTGGATAATTTTTTCTTCTTGAACATCTGGTACACAGATCTCCCCATCTAAGGGCCTCTCCTTCCTTTTCTAGTAGTCCAACACTATCATCTTACATGGATCCAATAGTTTCAAGTTCATCTCCAGTCTGTCGACCACTTCTAGAGGCCTCGGTAACTAGTTCTTTACTATTTGATTTCTTTCTCGGAGACATATATGAACCTGCAAAGAAAATATAGAGAAGGTATTATTGTAAGGATAAAAACATAATTGATACACAATTAATATATCTGAGTATCTTGAACTACCCAAGGATTCACTTGAGCTAATGTTTGGTGGAATATTGTCATATGATGATGAAAGTATGATGGGAGGCATGGTGAGTGATCTAGTGGATGATAGAGAAGAAAATTTCTTGGAAGATGCTAAAAGGTCGAAATTGGAGTAGTTCTTATGAACTGATCATATGACTATCATAATAGTTAGTATCAAATGTTTTGAAAACCATTGGCCAAGTTGGTAAGAAGGGCATCAATGTCTATATCGAGAAAGTTAATGACATGTCCATCGATCAAAATGAATTGGTAAAGTTAAATTTAACTTCTCTGATGTATGAGAGGATTTAATAGGAACACCTCTGATACATCTGAAGAGTTAATGAGAAGTGCATCAAAAGGTTAGAGTATAATTTGGGAAATTTTTTGTGAACTCTTTCGAACTAGTTAGGGGAGATGTTGTGAAGTTATCTAATAGATTCAATGATTTTAATACTAAGTTTGTCCATATACCAAGGGGAAACTTGGGAAATTGATTAAGTCTCGAAAGAGGTTAGGCCTGCAGGGGGATTTTTGTCATTTTTTAAGAATCAATCTCTCAGGGTTTTTGATCATAAGGGGTTTCATACTAAGGTTGGGTTACAAAAGGTTTGTGTTTTATTGTTTTTGATATTTCCCAAGAGGTTAAAAGGGTTAGGTTTTTCGTAATTTCCCTTGCTCGAGGCTACAATGGGGATGAGACTATTTTTTTTGCAAAAGGAGGCTTTAGAGGCTTTGGGGTTTTATTGAAAGATAGTTGCAAATTGGTGGGTAGTTATTTGATTAGGGTTAATGGTTCATTGACAAAGAGGGTCACACCAACAACTGGTTTATGAGATAGAATAGGGCCAATGTGTGTGGGAAGGTGAATACTAACTGTCAAGAAGGTTATGGGGAGGCTTATAATATTCCTAGGGAACAAAACCAAACAAAGTGAAAAAAATAACCCTAGATATAGATAGAACGAACATGGTAGTAGTATGGCTTACCTTTTAATTCAGTGATACGTGGAAATTGGTGGCTAGTGGAGGGTGAATAAATTTCATATTGAGATTTATTCCACTTTGGGGGATTCTTTCCTTTTCTTGGCAAGTAATGAAACAAGGAAATCCAAGAGAAATCATTTATTTATAAGTCTTTTTGGATTTTTTTGCAATAAATGTGGATTGGTGGAAGACTTCAAATCAACAGAGTTGGAGACAATTCCTCCGATGTGTATCGGAGGACTTCATGGGAAGCCCTCCAATGTACATCAAAAGACTTTCCATGAAAGGCATCAATCATTTCTGATCAAACTAAAAGTATGGAACTCCCCTTATATGTATCAGAAAGGTTAACACGAACTCCCATGATGCATATCGAAGGAGTTGATGGAAACTCATGTGAACAAGATACAGTGGAGAGTCGGGTTATGAAAATTCCTTTTGTTATCGATGGGGTTGGTGGTAACTCCTTCGATGTACATCAGAGGATTTTAAGTTAACTCCTTCGATGTACATCGGGGAGTTTCAATTAACTTTCCCAAAAACAAAAAAATTAACTTGACCTTTTTACATGTTCCCCAATTTGAAAGAAGCAACTTAGTTGAAAAAGAAGCTTGAAAATCATGTTTTATAATAAAGGGAGGATCTAGTGTGAGGATGGGAGTTTGAAGACTCTTTAAAGTCAAAAAATATAAGGGGCTCCATTTTCTCGGAAATATTTTTGCAAATATAATAAATGGAAATGGAGGGTTGTAGCTCATGGCACAATAGCGTAAAAAAAGTGCACACGTGTGTTCCTATTTGCATCAGTGCATATTACTATCGGGTGCATAGTTAAAGGGTAAATTTAAAAAAAAAAATACCAAATCAAATCACTTCGCCGAAACATACAACGAAAAAATGAGCGGGAATTTTATATTTTCAAAATGTATGTGTTTATAAATGAAAAACCTGATCATGATTTCATTATTTTGTCAAAATTTAGAGGGGATACTTGTGCAAGAGAGATTCACAAGAAAATTCTTTGGAGTGGGTAGATGTTTTTGAAGGGATTAATTTACATACAGATTTGTAGAGGAGAAATTTCAGGTATGTGATTTTATTATATTCATCATCTCAATATTTCCCCTATTTGATTCAAACATATTTTAGTGCATCATAAAAAATAAAATAAAATGGTTTCACAGTTACATTCAATATTGGAAACTCTAGCTTCCTAATTATTTCTCTTATTTTTTCTCTCTATATTTCAGAAGTAGATTTTTTTTTAAGAAATAGATTTTTAGAGGCTTTATTTACTTGTATAAGGGGCATTTCTGTATCTGTTGCAATGGTATCACTCATTTCATTGGATTCCAAACCCTATTTCTATAATTTTTATTTAAAAAAAAAAAATTACGGTTCATGGTGCACACTCTATAGGAATATCACAACAATCCACATTTTCATGCCAACAAAATTGATGATCCTAATTCAACCATGTGCATCAGTGCTCCTCATTCAATCGTATGCACCGATGCTCCCAAGTAAATCATGCATACTGGTTCTCTTCCCAATAACAAAGCCCATAGATGCTCCAAAACATAATGCCTCAATGCTTCCAATAACCAATATTAATATAAAATACTAAAATATTATTTTTATTTTATAAGAACTAAAATTCGTCACAATGATCCCCAATAATAAATCACATCAGTTCTCTTCCCGATAATAAAGCACACTAGTTCTCCCCCAATAATAAATCACACTAGTGCTCATATTCTTGTCAACAACACTGTGGAGTTTAAAATACAAATATCTTTGTTCACATGTTTAGAAGTGCACAATAAAAAGTAACGAAGCATTGATGCTTCTATTAATTAATAGATCATTGGTGCTTCTATTAATTTACAAATCACTAATGATTTTAGTAATTTATAGAGCATCGATCCTTCTGTTAATCTTATTTTGTAAAAACAAATCACAGTTTCTATATCTGATAATTCATGTCTTTTTTTGATAGAATATGGTTGATAGAAGTTCAAGGAAAACAAATTATTGTAGTGAGCATGATGGTAGCTCATCCCAACAAGAGAACAAGGCAAGTTTTATTTTTCCTTAGAAAAATTCATAATTTCATTATATAATAACAAAATTACATACACAGATATGTACAAGATATTTAGACATATCCATGTACATATTCTCCAACAAATAGGTTCTAACCAATGGGTGAATCAAAACATGCATCATARATACATAACCAAATGTCTCATAAAAAAAAGTCCCAAAAAATATCCACCTAAATTAACCACCGACATTTAAGTCCTCAATATAGTGGGTATCCCACCAACCAAAAAATACTATATCATATATACAAGAAGTATCCCAGCATGAAMAAAAATATTATCCCAACAAAAATAGCATAGATGCCAAAATGATCATGAATCTTGTCTATCATGAAAGGGTATGTGGTATAATCCATGAATTCATGTTGGTGTACCAAAGGCTAGCTGTGAGGCTTCTTTGGAAATCCCATCCACCAATTGGTTCCTCTCCCTGTATATATGAGAAAAAGAGATAGAGTCAAATAAATTTTTAATACGAAGTACATACTCTAACATCGAAACAAAACGAGAAATATGAAAATCGTGAACCCCAATATCCCAATTGATGATTACTAAAGAATCACCAAAAAATTGTAATGATTTTCATCCATGTTCCACAACGAATAGTAAAATAACTTTTAAAGCCATTAATTCAGAATAGTTGTTTGTGCCTGTCCCCAAACAAACTTTGAAAGTATAGAAATGAGAGTTATAGAAGTAAATACAACCACCCTCGCCACACATAGACTAATCATAAGAGGAATCACCATCGAAGTATCTCCACAGAAGACTAAAGTCAGGGACCACCTCCATAGAGACACGGGTTTGTGCCAAGTCACCAGCACCCGATCTAGGGAAAGAAGCCAAGATCCCAATGCAATTTACTGCCACCCTTTTGGCTGAAATGAATTCATCCTGAAAAATTTTCCTATTCTGAGAGATCCAAATCCCCCAAGCCAGAATAATTAGAAAATACCAAAACTCCACTTGACCCCGACCACAAAGCCACTACTATAAAGCTAATTCAAATGAGTTTCCCTACCAGCTCCAAAGGGTGTGCATCAAAATACTGGAAAAATCCCATACATCTCGGACATATGATAAATGTAAAAAAAGGTGCTCGAATGATTCTAAATGAGTTTTGCATAGACCACATCGACCCAACCCAGAGAAAAGACGTCTTTGTAAATTATCCTAGGTAGGCAATTTGTTTGCCAAAATAGACCAAACCAAAAACTTTCCTTTCATCGGACAAGGTTGTTTCTAGATATTCTTCCACCACCAGAGGGGGTCTTGTTGATGAAGGTCCACACATAATTTTATAAAACCTACATGAGGAGTATATTCCCCATCCCCAACACCATCCCAAAGAAATTCATCATCTCTATCAACCAACCAAATGGAAGCATCCCGGAGTGTCTGAGTATATCTATCCCAATGTAAAATGTCTTTCTCTAGGAGACCAAGCTTGTGCCCCGAAAACTAACCTTGATGCCACAAATTTGTTTGTATGGGGTCCCCAACCTGAGAAAGATAATAAAACCCACCTTGAGCCAATCTATTATGAATCCCTATCGACAATAAGTGTTCCATATGGATACCAGGCCACATATCCATACCAAGACATACCAATTTCCCAGAATCCTACCCGCCAAACCAGACAATTCTCGATGAGATCAAAATCCTTAATCAAATCCTTCCAGATAATAGAAATACCTGACAAAGATTTGTTTGCAGTTCAAATCCAATCAAGAGTAGACAGGGGAGCAATATATTTTTGATGAGATACATGGGTCTAGAGGATAGTAGTTTTAATCAGTCAACAAGAGCACTTCGCAGCAAGTGTTTTTGATAAAGAAAAAATATTCTTTAAGCCTCATCCACCCAAGGCCTTTGGTGCAACAATCTTCTCCCAAAAAACCTAGGGAAAAACCTTTTTTTCCTTGTTTCCCTGCCACAGATAAGAAAATCACAATCTCCTCACCTTTTCCAAATTACCTTTTGGTATCCAAGCTAACGACATCCAGTAAATTGAAATAGCTTCCAATACTATCTTCACAAGAACTAAGCGTCCAACCCTAGATAACCAACGATGAATCCAACTCTTTAATCTTTTTTCAAGTTTTGCAATAAGACACAACCAATTGGAATTTTGATAATCATTTGTTTTCAACTAAAATCCAAGATACTTCAATCCTTCATCCAAATCAAAAACCCGAAAAGGGAGCCTATAAGAGATGAATAACGACTCCCCCCCATCCAAAAACGAAAGTGTAATGCTAGACTTATGTTCATTGATAACCATGCTCGTAGCCTTTTTAAAGAGAGTTAGACCCTCATATAACTTATCAGTATCCCATCTACAACCGTCACAAAACATTAAGATTTCATCCACAAAGAGTAAATGGGAGATATACAAACCCGATGAGATTTTTGTGCCTCTAAAATTTCCATTAGACTTTTCCTCGATCAAGAAATGACTAAGACATTCAGCAACCAAAAGAAAAAATAGATGAGACAGAGGACATCTTTGTCTAACGCCCCTTCCTCCTTGACGAACAAGGAAGCTGAACCATTAATCAATATGGAAAATGAAACAGAGGATAGGCATCCCATAATCCAATTTGTGAAATCCACCCCAAATCCAATATGTATCAACAACATACAGATATAATGCTAATTTACCCTATCGTAGGCCTTTGGTAGGTCAATTTTAATAACCGCACCCTTAATTTTTCTACTTTTCAAACTATGTAAACCTTTCTGTGCAACCCCAATAGCCTCATGAATATGTCTTCCCGCCAGAAAACCAAATTGTTCGCTTGAAATATGCCTAGAAAGAATGTCTTTTAGTATCTGGCTAACAACTTTAGAAAATATCTTATAAAGTCAATTACGTAAAGAAATAGGATGAAAATCGTCAAAAGAAGAGGGATTGTCTAACTTGGGAATTAAAGAGATGAATGTGTCATTTAGTGGTTGATGTATATGCCCATTTTTCTTGGATTCTTCCACCACATTTAAAATACCATTACCCAACAAGTCGAAAAAACCCAAATAAAATTTGATCGACCAACCATGAGGACCTGGAATATTTCCTTTCTGAAAAGAACGTATGACAACCAAAAATTCCTCTTCAGTCACCTCTTCCATCAGAGACACACATTCTTCCTCCTTCACAAAATGAGGGAAGATCCTGGCCACATTAACAATTTCAACAATTGTTGTTCCCGCCAAAGCCTTGAAAATTATTTAAAATGAGAAATCCCCAAAGATGACAGACCGCCCCCCTGAGTAATGCCCCAAATAAAATTTGTCAATTTCCTTCCTTTGGCAAAGGAATGAAAGAATTTTGTATTCCCATCCCTGCAGGAAAGACAAATAGCATGACTCTTGAGTCTCCAAAAAGCTTCCTTATCAACCAAAATAAACCTCCGCTAAAGTTCCAATCAAACCAGTTCATTCTTGTCCTTCCTCGAATAGAATCCCCTGCTAGATCCAACTTGCCAATCCAACAGGTTCTTTTCAATATGTAATAACTCTGTTTAGGGGTTCTAAATCCCTTTAACTCAATAGTAGGAACCAAACCCGCCAATGAGGCCCAGTTAGAATTTACAACATTTAATGGTGGAATGGTTCTCCATATCTTGCGATCCAGCCAATTAATCGATGGGATTTACGTAGTGATTGATAGGATGAATTATTATGAAAGCTCCTCCTTCAATTTGAATGTTCTCTTTTTTGTATTTTCTCTTATAGGTCGGACCGATACAATATAAATACTGATATAAACCAGTTGGGTAACAAAGGGGGAATACTTAACTATTGAAGAAGGCTAAGCTTGGGATAACCCCCATGCTCAAACATGCATACAATGATTCTTACACCAATGACAAGCCTAGTACTAATACATCAACTTGATGGCACTTCGATTATTGACCGAGATACAATTTATCAAAAGAGAACATACACACATTACAATGATGGAAATAAAAATAGTTTCCTTAGCTCTAATCACCAATCACCAATCACACATTAACACAATGATCTTTTTACATCATTAGAGGCAAGAATTATAAAAATATTGAATCAAATAACTTATCAACAGCTTCAAAAAATATTACTCATTATATCATCCATTCATGATATAAAGTTGGAAGTAATTCCTCCTTATGATCCAATCACACATGCTTTTGATGAAGACAAAAACTTGTCTCAGGTCCTAAATATTAATTCTCAATTAAGGTAGCTCCAAAATAGTTCTTTACAATTCCAAAAAATGAGGGTCTTTGCAAAAACCATCGACATTTTCTAATAAGTCGATCCTCTTATTTATAACATATTATTAACTAAAAAATAACTATCAAAAGTGAAAGATAAGTAAAAAAAAACATCGCCACATGGCACTTTCATCTCTTAGTCTTCTAAGAGTCATAAAATGGTTTCACTTGAGTGGATGAATCTTCTCATAATTCGAGCATTTGACGAAGTGTTCCTTGCATGTGTTGGCATATGGGAATCTGTGTTGGTCAATCGGGGCCGAAAGGATCTCCTTTATCTGCACTGTATGTGCCTGATACTTCACTAATTTACCACTTAACTATTGTAACAATATCCGATCCTTGACCGGGTGCTCCATGAACTACTTTACTTGACCTGGCACCATGTTAAACACCTTTTCTATATCCATAACCCACAATGAGTTTTGTTTGACATGTAGTTTGGCTATGTCATGCAAGTCGACAAAGTAATTGGGTGTGTCAAATTCTGGGATGTCGATGTCTCTCATTTCCCAATTGATATTGGTTCAGATCCTTTCTTGCTCGGCCCATTTCTCTTGGATTTCCTGATGAGGTTCTTGGGCCATTTTCACCTAGTATTCGACCGAATTCTTTATGCAGTCGATGTTTCTATCCCTTAGTACCGGAATGTCATGCTCTTCGACATCTCGGCCTTGTTGAATCGTGCTTATGAAATACATCCTTTCCACCACTTGGTGTGATTTATCATACCATATTTCCATATACTTTCACGTCGCTAGCACCATAAGGGTGTCTTCTTGGAAATCAACTATCCCTGCAGTGAAAAGGTGCCTCTCATTCATGAATTTACTATAGGCATCCTGGAATTTGCTTCTCAAGAACACCATGGCCTGTGTGGAGTCCTGATAATATTTCACCAAATGGAGTATATGCTCCAACTCCTTCACCATAGCAGCCATCTCATCTTCATCCTTCCTCTCTCTATCTAGGGTGGAATTTGTGATTTCCATTCCTATGCCGATAAGATCAGACGTCTTGGCATGCTTCATGCTAATCAATTTTTCCTCTGTGGTGATGAGGATGGAGCTATCAGAGTAATCCTCCTCTTATTGGTGGTTCTCTTCATGATGCGATGGATTTTATATTGGCGACCTCATCCACGAGTTTGGGGATTTACTGCTCTCCTCAAGTAAGTGTGTTTCCCAGGCTCCCGAGAGTGTAAATATGTTCAAGGCTGGGTTCTTGAACCTCTTCCATATGTCCTGGATGTTTGAATTCTAGTTTTTTCTCATCGGGAGTTAAGGTACTAGAAAATTTTGATGAATCAGGGGCAGACTCAATACTTACTTGATAATTGGTTGTTGAGTTGTTGATTTGATACTGTCAAATTTCTTCTTCTTGTTCACCTGAACCTAGCTCATACTTTTGGATCTCCACTTGGGTCCCCAATGCATCGAGTAACTCAGTTTCTAAAACACTCTCGACCTCTTGGTCACTCTATGGAAGGCTTTGAACTTGATCATCGGGAGCTGGGGAAGATTCTTTCTCAGGTTCCTTTTCCTTTGTAATATGTACTGGAGTCCCTAGAGAAACCTTTGAACTCTCCTCATCGTCATAGATCATTATTAAGTCATTTAAGGGATTTGGTGCACTTTCTCTCCCTAATGTACTCACTATCTCGGGATGAGATGAAATTCCCCCTAGTGATCCATCCTGTGGCATTGAAACTTCAAGGTTATCTAACCTGGTGATCTCTTCAATTTGTATTGGCTCTGGGTCACTTGGACCTGACCGACTTTTGATTGGGTTGTCAGCTGGGATCCTTGTCATTTATAAAAGATCTGGGTCATTATGCAGCTGATAAATTCCTCTTTGTGCCTGTTCCATTAGGAGAAATACCCTTTCCTATGCCTCTTATGTCAAATACAATCCTGTACTCTGCACCTCTATTGCCTTTGTCACTCTGATTTCTTCCCTAGGTCTGACGACCTCTTGATATGACTGCGCTATTGTTGTTTCCTATTCATCCATGCTCATGGCCTTGAACCTGGTCATTTTTGGGTTGACCATTCTTTGCACCACCTTATCCCATGCCTAGGCATTCTCTTTGAAGACTTCATCTTCAAACTTATTGTGAGCATACGTCTAGCAGGATGACACCTGTGAAGCATGTTGCAGGACCAATCCCTTTGGATTGTTCTTGCAGAATCGCCTTGTCAGGAATCTAAATCTAAGTTTTCTTAGCCATTCTTATTTGGCTTGAGAAGTATCCTTTACCAAATAGAACCCTACATGGAAACAATAGGGTATGAAAGCTCATTTCTTGTCTTTGACCAGGGTAGCATTGTAGCCTTGCAATATGGTATGATAACATATTTCTCCTACAATGATTCATTCTGGGACATGAGCTGGTAGGATATGTGATTCTATAGTGGCCCCAAACACCCTTATGTAGGTTCCATGCTCATCCAAATACGAGTGGCCTACCTTGGATATCATTTTCTTCCTTGTCGTTGAAAGCCTTGGGAATTCCTTCTTAAAAAGAATAAAATAAATTCGGGAAATGAATTCATCGCAGATGAGGGAGTAATATTTCTTATACCTGTTTCCCATAGCACGTTGAAGTAGACATGGATTGAGAGCTCTGCAACATGCCAGCTTAGATTCATGTCGGCGAAGACGTTCCTAGCGCACATGACATCGAGCAGGTATGAAGCCATGTAAAAAGTTGGTGCTTCCCCTTCCTTCGGTATCTGATCCTGTTGCACACAAGTGCTTAGTTTCTTGGATATTATTTCTCCCCAGTTGAAACTATAGCCGATGATTGCATCTGTGTATCCCAAAGGCATCCATGCTTCCAAAAACTTGGAGCAATCTTTCTCTCAGTATAACTAGCAGATGAGAGTCATCAAATAGATGTATAGCTCTCTTAAGTTGATTGTTCTGTACCATCAATTGCTCTGATTGGTGAATTTATTTTCTTCCCTCCATCATGAGGCCATAAATCAGCTGGTGTCATGGAGTTCATATAACTTCACCACGAAGTCCATGTTGAGTCGCTCCTCTGGGTCCTTGAGCTTGTAGTATTTTTGGACCTATGTCGAGAAAAAAACTCTAATGCACCCACCATTCTCATCGTTAATAAATCATTTCTTCCCATCTATGTGGTCAATAAGCCACTTTAGTACCTCTATGCAGGGGAAAACAAGGGTTCTACTCACCACCATGTGTAGATATGACCATCAGATGTTGGGGAGCGCCTGGTCATTGAGCGCCCTTACGTTTGGGTCGCTATGTCGGACATACTCCGGGTATTATTCTATGCTAATCCTATTTAAGAGATCCCCCCATTGTGGTACCACTACCTTAGATCCGGTGATTTCCTTTGTATCGCTAAAGGTCAGAGGTTGGATGAAAAAATTCTTTGTTGTTTTCTTGACAACACACTCTGACCTAGGTACGTACTCCAATTGCCTTGTGGTTCTTGGAGAAGAACCTTTGCATGTCTTTGGTTATTTTATCTTTTGTGCTCTCAGAAAGTGTCTAGTGGTTGCCTTTCTAAGTGGCATTGTTCCTACAACTTAAGAAGGATTTTAGAGACAATGTAAAACCTGGACAAACACATACAAATTATAGCCATTGAATTTATAGACTCGGATACATACCTATGAAGCTTGTTAAAACATGGTTATTTTGACTCAGAGACATACCTTCGCCTTTCTTGTCTTGATCCTTCATACAATCTGGAATTCTCTTATGTGCGGGATGAATTTGTTCACGATGTTTCAAGAGATTTTAAAAAGGAAATATCTTACCATGTCATATCAACCATTCAATTCAGGTTATGAGTGAATTTTCAATAAATCTTTCGCCAAATATCTAGAACTTAAATTCATCATGGGTTGATGACAGAGGTGAGGGTGGTGATGTGGTCTATCGATGATTTTAAAAGGAATTTTTGATTGGTGCATGAGGTAGAAACTAATGTGGGATCAGGTATTAATTATCTCCTTAAATGCCCAAAATCCGATCGTATCGAATGCTGAAAACATCCTGTCGTGTCACTCCTTCAGTGGGTGGATCAGGGATTGGAGTCATTCTATGAACATTTTTGTTGATACCCTCCTATAAAATCTCTAACTTCGATCGATCTTACCGTACAACGTTGACGTGGCAAATATGACTTGGGGGTGTGACTAGGGCATAGTTAACCAAAAAATGACTTGGGATAGAAAAAGACCATACGACCTTCTTACCTGGTAAAGACACATGGAGTTGGAGACCAGTGAATTTATTTTCTCATGTTATTCGAATTTAGGAATTTCCTTAATCTATTCGTTCTAAAACAAACTTTAGCTTTGCGTTGTCGAAAAGTGTCAAGGATCGACGATCAAGGATAATCCTACCAAAGAACTCTCGGATCAACTACCTTGAAAAAGTCCCGATGTCAAAAACCGCATTGGGGATCTACGATCAGGGATAGCTTTATCACGGTCAAAAGTTTTGTTATGATCCTTTTGGGTTTTTTCCAATACCGATAAAGTGCATCGAGCATCGACTATCGATAATTTCTTTTCGTCCTTCGTTAACATATGTCGTCCTCATATTTTACCGATGTTAAAAGGGATCAACTATCTATCGAACCTTTATGTGAAAAACAATGTGCAAACTAGAAATGATTTATGTCGATGTCGATGAATATCGACACTCAGTGACTGTGGTCTTTTGAGTGGTTCCTCTTTCTTCTTTGAACTCTTTTTGATGTTGAACTTAAGCATGTTGAGTGCAGTTTTTGGTTTTCAATTCTTAATTCAGGTGTTAAGGTATTTTAGTCACAGGGTTTCATAAGTTCAAGAAAACCTGAATAGGTGATGAGAGTCATGAAAATAACAAAAGACAAAACATTTATCAAAATGAAATTGAATCAAACAATGTAGAAGATCAAGTGGTACCCAAAAATTCAAAATTTTGATAAGTCTTTTTAGGGTGTGTTGAGTGCTCAACAAATGGTGACTTACTGGGTGAAATAATAATATTTGTTCCTACCTCAATCTTAGATGATTTAAAATATGGTTATTAACTTAATTGGTATTTTATCAGAGCCTCTTTTATCCTTGCATTTGAAATTCCCTAGTTGGTGCACCCAGGCCTGCCTGTAGGGTTTCAACCTTTATTCCACCTTTGTTTCCTATAACCCTAAATCATGCCCCCTTTGACGATATTCAAGTAAAGAATTCACTAGAGCCAGGCCTTTTAGTTATCATTGTTATCACTAAAATTTCGTCCGCACATGGTTACAAGAACTTAGCATCATCAAACAGTGATGAATTCATCCATGGACCTGAATTAACACCAAAGCATTCATAAAGGGTTAAAAAACTATACAAAGTAGTGAAAAATTGAAGGGCGCTATGAAGACACTAGGTGCGCATGCACATGCATGGAACAGGAACACAAAAATCACGCACATGCGCACGATGCACGACTGTTATCGCAAAAATCCGTGCACCTGAGAAACGACGAATTTATGAGAGTGGTCAGCCTCCCACCCACTTATGGTTCAACTCCCAAGCCGATTTGACACTCAAATTTGGACTGGATTCRACTGGATGGATGGTCAACGACCTAGAAATGCCCTAATTAGCCTCTTTTCACACTACAAACTAGTTGAACAATAGCTCAAAGGAATGTTATAAAAAGGCCATGGATACACTTCATTTTTCAAGGAATTCAAAGAAAAGTTATGCTGCCATTATTCTCTTGAGGACTCCATCCTTTCCAAGAGTATATTTTCACCATTGCATTGGGCAATCCATCTCACCCCTTGAGTGGATTTTCAAAGAGTTCTTTCATCATTTTCCATTTTTATTTGTTGTAAGAAGAGCTTTCTAGTGGGGGTCCAAGAGCCCTCCCTTGGAGGAATAAGGGACTCATAGTCCCCTTTCTTCTCAGTGTGTTATTTCACTAATATATCAGCCTCATCATTGGTGACATGGGTCTTATTGTTCTTTTTGTTTCTATGTCCCTATGCTCATGAATTTAGTTGTTATTACATTTCTTAGTTTAATTCTTAATTGTTTTTTTTTATTTCTTTCCCTAACTCTTTTCCTTGTAGTTGTCCTGCTCAATAGACCCAAATGAGCTTGAAAGTACCTCTATTTTGCTCACTTAGGTGATGGAAGAGATGAAATAGATCTGTGACTCCACTGGTCAAGGCGGGAATCAACCCAGGTCAAGGCGGGAATCAACCCCAGCAGAACCAACCTACTGGGGGCAAACAATACCAAGACTCCCAAGGGGGAATCAATACCAATATACCACACCAAGGGAAGAAAAACAATCTTCAGACTAACTTTCCTTGCACCATATGTAATGAGTATGGACATTACACTCATCATTGCCCCCAAAATCCTAACCTCCAATGGATGAGGGAATCCATGCACTCATAGGGCCCTCCGACACCAACTACCCCTCAACAGGCCCCACAAAAATACGTGCAACAACCCCCCCCAACTGTACTGTAGAACCCCATTCCATACCAGGGTATGATTAACACCCAGCAAGTGATCAACCCTGCCCCACCACAAATGGGGAAATATGCAACCCCATGTGCCACTCAACCCAGGAATTTGGTTGATTGCAGTATCCTCCTCACCAGTGAATAAATTCTTCTCCAAACTTGCAATCATCAATATGGTATGCCTCCTAAATCTACACCAACCACCTCAGAAACACGGCTAGTTACCACAGGACAACCATTGATGATTACACGTCCTAACGCGGAACCCATTCCTCGCATACCACATATGCCTTTACGACAGAATGTACATAACCCTCATGCTAAGGCTGCTCATAATTATAGTCTGGTTGATGACTTAGCCCAGTCTCCCACAACCATATCTATATTGGAGGTCCTCCAAACCTGCCCATCATAGAGAAAATCCTTGCTTTCTTCCTTGGGGGCAATCAACACAGCTGACACCCAGATGATCACATTTGATTCAGATAATGGAGAACCACGTCTTCCCACCCAAGTATCCTTCTAAATACCAGTTAGGATCTGGAGCACCACAGTTTATTGGTATATCATTGATGAAGGTGCATCCACCTACATCATGTCTAAAGATGTATGGAATAAAATTGGCTTCCCTAAGCTAGTACCCTCTACCATCACCCTTCGAGATTATGATGGTCGACCAACATCTTCCACAAGGCTTTGTCAAAATGTCCCCATAGAACTTGGGGGAAAAACCATCCTCATTGACATTGAAGTTATCAATGCCTAGCTTGATTACAATATCCTATTCGGACGCAACTACATGTATGCTATGAAGGCAGTCACCTCTTATGTGTTCCGTACGATGATGTTCCCCCATAATGGGAAGATCATCACCATCGACCAACTTACACATTACGAGTCTAACCATTCTTCCAACATCGATAAAATCCTCCCCCTTATTCATGTTAGCCCGAATGATTTTCCATTTTCCAACAATGGCCCTAGATTATTCCAAGACCCACCCATGTTGGGCACTTGTTAGGGAACACCACCATTCCTAAACCCATATTTTTTAGCACAAGTGTTTGTAGTTTCCTCTAAAGGAACTGACATGGAGGATACCCTTCCTCCTAGGAAGGCTTCTATCATATCTGACGTCCCACTAGTTGCAAAGCTCCCCCCTCATGAGCCTCCTGCGAACTCGTCGACTCCACCAGTTCATGAGTTCACCTCTCCCCAGGGCCATATCCTAGATTGGGAGATAGTTCCCCAAGCTGTTACTCAAACCCCCTTCTTTTACCCTCCACCAGGCATACAATCTTTCCAAGTAGCCACAATGCTTACTCTGCCTAATATGGTGTTGGAAATTCCAGTTTGGTATTTACATCCACTAGAGATGGTTCCTCAACCATCCCTTCCCCTCCAAATGGAAGGAATCCCAATGACGATTCCCATACTTACTCCCACCATACCCTCTACACCCCCACTCACTAACCTCCCTGCCACAGTTGGGGGCAGGCGAAAGAAGAAGGAGCCCACAACTCCACTCCCCCCACGTATCCAACCTCCTTGTGCACTATGTGAGAAACTTGGACACTCAACCCACAAATTCCCATCTCTACCTGAGTTACGAAACCTAATTCCCCTCAATCCAACACCATCACCGCTCGCCACTATAGAAAGTATTGTCGCTACCTCTCCTAACTCAAGTAGCAAAGGGCTACACACCAAATTCACTTGTGCCATATGTTCAGATTATGGCCATTATACACACCATTGCCCATCTATCCCATATGTTCACCACACATTAGCCACGACATGCCACACATATCTTCCTGAGTTTCCTCCGACACTCCATACCAATTCTCCTGTGAATGTGATTCATTATACTTCTTCATCAATCCTCAAGCAAAGTGGAAGTACATGTCCTCCCCCCAAATTACTGCTCGATCGTCCATAGTGTTAGTAACACTGGGATGGAATTATGGACCCACTATCCATATCTAAGCCCTTTTCCCACTTTAATTTTTTGGTAAAAGAGCCCATAAGATCTGTCTTCCGAACCACCTTCAGCCTCTTATACAAAAATTTCCATCTGGTGATCATTTGCCCATTTTCTGGGCGGAGCATCT